>JBBPJQ010000307.1:0-30033 GCA_038088795.1 Boletus rex-veris
GTTTGAGTTGGGCGCAGAGGCGTTTTTGGGACAGGCACCGTGGTTAGTTAGGGATCCTGCGTCGATGCAGGCAGTGAGTCTGTGCTGGCTCGCATTTTTGGCCTGATGTTGATACGCTTTTGCAGCTTGAATTGATCGGGTTGTTGAAGGACGACCCTCGGGAAATGGCAAGGGCGAGACTCTACCACTGATCGCGACCCCCAAGTTATTGCTTTGCTTTTTCTTTTTCTTTTGGATTCCAAGGGTATCACGACTCGGGGTTCTTCCGCTAGCTTACATGTCTCGATTCTAATTGTAGTCTACGATATTCCCATAGTCGATTATGGAGAATCGAGATGTTTACTCCATCCTGGTTGCTACTCATTTAATGGTGTACAGCAAGCTGGTACATGTATGCATGTCGTTCGGCCACTAGCTTAGCACGACGACCAGTCCCAATATGAAATTTACTATGATCTTCAAGTATACTATGCTGCAGTCCAACCGTGACCAAGGTAACTACTCAGGACACGACAGTAAATCCAAAAAGTGGCTCAGGCATTCAGAAACAGGTCCTTTTCGACATGCGCTGCTTGAAGCTTTTCCAGTACAGATGCCTACGTTCAAACGTTCGGAGTCGTATGTACATTTTATGACCCGACGGAGGCAAACCCTTGAATCTGCCTTGATCGATTGTCATTCATTATAATTAGGGAGCTTATCCGACGTGGTACCCCGCCTTGAATGGATGTGGTCCCGAGACTCAGCCCCTCGAATCTCTAGACAGTCAACTTGTGAGCGTTAAGAGCTCTCAGCTCGCGAGTGGACGAAGCCGATTATTCAACATCTGACATGGTGCCCGTTGGACTGGGAGCACAAATTTCGAGCAGCATCGTCCTCGTAATCCCAACTTGAACGGTCGACCTTGCCAGGAGGAGCCGATGCGCAGAACAATTTAAATATTTCATGGGTAGGACATATCCGATTTCCTAGGGTCTAACAATAATTACCTAATATGAATGGTTAGCAACCCCTCGAATCTCTAGACAATCAACTTCTGAGCGTTGCGAGCTCTCAGCGCTAGTCAGCTCTCGAGTGGACGAAACCGATTCAATTATTCCGGCGCAGAACGATTTATGTGGGTTGCACGGAAGGGTCTAACAATAATTACCTAATATGAATGGTGGGCATATTCGATCGTGCGTGAAATCGCAGTTCAAACGAGTTCAACTCCCAGCAGCCACCTGTTCGGCACACACCGTTCAATTAGTCGATCATCTAGCAATATAACTTTGGCAACTTCAAGTTGGCCAGGCAGGTCCATCATGGAGTCGCCTCAGGCAACACTCATCAAGATCGCAAAGGTCTCCCAGGAACTCTACAAAGAAGTTTCGGAAGCCAATACGCGGTACGGGGGAGTCAGCGGGCACGATAT
Source organism: Boletus rex-veris (assembly GCA_038088795.1). Classification (NCBI taxonomy): domain Eukaryota; kingdom Fungi; phylum Basidiomycota; class Agaricomycetes; order Boletales; family Boletaceae; genus Boletus; species Boletus rex-veris. The sequence continues at coordinate 1,415 of JBBPJQ010000307.1, forward strand.
TCCTCGTGCGCTATTTTTGTTAGAAAATATCAAGGATACGTCTAGGGAAATACTTGCAACCCTCAACCAATGTATGGTCAACGGTTCTACTACCGATGAGCAGCTTGAACGTTGGATCTCTGCCAATGGGCCAGACATATGCTTGATCGCGTTGAATGAAGCGAAGAAGACAATTGATGTCAGTCACTCGAGGCGAACATCGCTATTCAGTTTTATGTCAGGTTTCGTTTCTACACCAACAAGCGACAACGTCCACAAAGCTATCAAGGTCCTTCATCATTACCGGGAGTATTTTGACCACTTGCTTGCATCAGGTGTCTGGCAAGTGTCCGAGCTATGTCAAGTAATTGTATCTCACTGTAGCACTGGCAAACAGGACCCACAAGAGCCCGGTTGATTCGCCACTCCAATCAAGTGAGATTTCTCCAGTTGCTTTAAAGACAAACGCACCTGTGAGCGCCTTTCGTGTTCAACATACACGATATGAGGTGCAGGGTCAGATGAGTCACGGTGTCCGGTAGGCATTCGTAAATTATGCCGGCTATGGCCTATCATGACTTTAAATTTCAGGAATACGGTAACGATAAACACTGCTGGCAGCTGCGGCCCGTGCAATCCCTCTCACAAAACAATGGTGAATAAACCTGGGGAGGAAAAATACGACAGTTCTAGCACTGCGAGTCACGGAAACATGTGTACTGAGCTAGATGCTGTCAGCGTCATGCACAAAGATACTGATCCGCAATCTGTACTGGATACAAGACCTCATGTTGAATCTGAGTAAGTAGCATCACTATGCACTTATAGTATTAGTCACCAAGCAAGACTCCTTCCCTTAGCATTATAGCAAGCGAGTCAGAAACTATTATATCCAGTGATATCCTGCATAAAACGGAGGCCGTCGAAAGGGAGGAGTCCAAGGACCACGTTGATCGTGCGTATATTGTGAATCTCACATAGAAAGTTCCTGATGCACACGCTGCATCTACAGTGGAGAAACTAGATATTATTCTTCAATGGCTCGATGCATTCAGATGCTTTGAGAAGCATAGAGCCACTCTGTTGCAACGTCAACCTGATACATGCACCTGGCTACCTGAGACGGGTGAATACAAGGCATGGTTCGACAACGAGAATTCGTTCCTGTGGTTGCAGGGAAAAGGTTTGTGTCAAAAACTCGATGAAGCCCTCCTCACCACTTATCTTGCTATAATCACAGCTGGGTGTGGAAAATCAGTCTTGGTGTACGTTCGTTCACCTGGCTTGTCAAATGTTGCTGAGTTCGAATTTAGTGCTCATGTGATCGAACGTCTGGAAAAGACATTCGCGGATGAACCTCCCGCGTTCTTTTACTGCGACTTTGGGACAGAAAGATCCACGGACGCCATCAAAGTGATGCGCTCCTTGCTCTATCAGCTACTGGACCAGTGTCGTCGTGGATTCAGAAAAGTCAAACACGGCACTCTCCGAGTCATTGATGAGTTGGTCGAAGAAAGACGTAAAGGCGATACAACACTTAAAGATATCAGCTTTCTTTCTTTCATGGTGTCTCGAGTTGCGGGACAGTTTAATCAGCAACCCTTTATCGTCATTGATGCCTTGGATGAGTGCAGAGATGTCGATCGTCTCCTTTGTGCCCTCCTTGGGCTGAAGGCAAATGGAGTACGACTGTTCGTGAGCAGTCGCCCCATCCAAGTCATCAAATACGGATTGAGCGGGCTCCCTTACATCTCCGTTGACAAAATGGCAGAAGAAGTATCGGCAGACATCGAGTTACATGTCAACAAAGAGATAGATTCTCACCAACGGCTAGGAGCCCTCGATCCCGTGCTAAAGAAGAAGGTCCGTTCTAGGTTGTGTCAAAAAGCGGACGGAATGTTCGTCTACGGACTTAGTACTGCTTCTTGGACTCAATTTGTTCATAGGTTTCGGTGGGTTCAGTGTCAACTTGACACTCTTAAAGGATGTATTACTCTCCAAGAATTCCTGGAAGCACTTGATAACCTTCCAATGGGCCTCGAGGCAACATACGAAAGAATTCTTCTTGGTATCGATCGTCGGCCATCAGAGGGAAAGGTTGCCCGGCGTGCCCTGACCTGGCTCGTTTCTGCCTCGCGGCCCCTCATATTGATGGAAATAATCGAGGCGCTTTCCATTGATCTCCAAAGACGGACGTTGGACCGAGGTATCGCACCCATACATAAATTTGCATTGTTGGATGCGCTCGGGAGCCTCGTGGTGCACGACGAAGAGACTGACTTCGTCAACTTGTCACATTTCAGTGTCAAGGTGAGGTGCAGCACCTAGCCAGTCTACATCTGAACATGACTGATGACGCGTGGGCAAGAGTATCTCATGGACGAACTTGTCCGTACAAAACTGCCGACCTACTCTATCAACCTAAGAGAAGCTCATATGCAAGTGTTCCAGTTCTGCATGTGCTACCTTGCTGCCGCCCTCGATCATCCTTCCGATGACGATGAGAACCCCCAACTCACGGAACAAGATATGGTTGGCTTATTGCCCTCGCGACCACTTCTGGATTACATATTCTCCTGCGGTTTCGATCACCTCACGCACTTCGATCCAATGGATGACGACATTCTGGATTCCATGACAATTCTTCAATCAGAAATACAGAGGCATCCTTTGGAGTGGGCACACATGTGCAGGTTAGCTTCGTCGTATCACCCTTATAAATCATGGATCACCCCAGACCATGACTTCGTCCTCTGCATTCTCATTTCTATATTTCCTGAGCCATTCTTGGACGCTTTCCTGAGTCGTTCCCCCTCTAAAGCGAAGTACGATTCGAATCCCCTCGTACACGCTGTACATTTCGACAAGGTCGATCATGCCAGGACATTGCTGTCACACAGCGTTGACGTGAACGGCTTCGGTTGGGATATGGAAGGACCGCAGCGCGAATTCAAGTTACCACTCGAGGTTGCCCTCCAACGTGAAAGCAGTGTGCTGGTCGACCTCTTCTTGAAGGAAGGAAGTGCTAAAATACCCCGCAAAGTATATACGAGCATCTTCGAGGGGTCGCACTGCGACTATCCGCCACATTTTGTCTCGAGTCTATTGCAGGCCGACGAATTCGTGGAGTGGGCGGCGGAATGCAAGAATACAGGGTACCTCCTTCGTGCGCTTAACCGAAACCGTTATAGACCACGCCGAGTGGCAGAGGAAGATCTCCTAGCCATGACACGGAGGCTAGTTCAGATTGGACATGATTTATCTTCCCTTCACGCTTCGGCGCAGATCCTCCTATTGGCTGCTTCAGCTGCGTCCCAAGAACATCTCTCCCTGCTGGAGTACTTGTTCCATAATAATGCACCCATGCCTTCCAGGATCTGGCAAAAAGTACCGGCGCTCGTTCATAAACCCGCTATGCGAAACGTTGATATAAAGGTGGCTGCGGCCAAGGGAGATACCATGTTGCACCGGGTCCTCCGGTGCAGGGGCGGTTCAAGTTGCTGGGTGCTTGACTGCGATCTGTGCTCAACACTCCGATTCGCATTGTTGACAACCCTGGGGGAGAAAGTGAGCTCATTCATAGACTTCCGGTGGCTCGTGAATGCTAGCATGACACTTGATTGATTCTCATCATAGGACGAGACAACGCTCATCCAAATTGTCGCGAGCTCGCGGAAAATCAAAGCTACACTTCAGGATGCCCACACGAAGAGAGCCAGTGACCAGGAGATTTCCCGTGTCCTACGCAGGTTGGAGAAGATCATTTTGGCTTCTGGAGCGCTGTTACAGGCGACTCACAAATCTTATCTGGACAACCCTACCCTTGACCGCCATCCACAACGTTGGCTTTCTGGAAAAGAGCTTGAGGCGTGTTCAGAGATCTTGCAACGGATGGTCGATTTGGTGAAGGTTGATACTCCGGAGAAAACTGTTGTCCAGTCGGAAGGGGGTGACCACCACGACGAACAATGTAGCCTGCCCTCCGAAGACAAGATCAATGCGGTTATCGCCCTTTTCAAGCTTGAGCGGAGCCGATTCAACTCCTTACTACTTGCAGCTGATTTCGGGTGAGTTTCCCAATAACTCGATGGACTTGGCCCTCACTGCACTACTCAGGAAAAGCAAAGCAGACCCTCAACAAATGCCTATTTTAACTCCCGTTACTGTCCCGGATGTCAATCAAGACGCAGGCGCTCAGGTTGGCGCCAGGTAGGTACATTATATCGTGGCTGTCCCGTTCTAACAAAATCCCAGCTCCACTGACAGAGTCGAACGGACTCAGCGCCTGAATGTAGTTCAAGTGAGTTGGCACTTGCTGAAAACTCATCTCTTCGTAACACCATCTGTGTAGGACACTGATGACCGGTCTAGCGGCCACTCGCGACCAAGGCTCGAGATCGATGTTCTATTTATTGGCCGTACTGGTGCCGGGAAGAGCTCTCTTATCAACATGGTCAGGGGCATTCCAGACCATTCGGAAGCAGCTGCCAAAGTGTCGCACGATGCTCGTCCGTGCACCGCGCATACTGACGCCTACTCATCTTCGTTAGAAGCTGGCGTGCATTGTCGTCTTTGGGACACGCCGGGCCTTGACCACCCGGCAGCCAGTCATTACGTGGCCAGGCTAGTTGACCGGATCCGGCGCCAGCCCGCATCCCAGCAAGCAAGACCGACACAAGTCACTCGGGATCGAAACACAGGGCCCAAACCAATCATCCTTGTGTGGTGTATCGACGTTATGATGCATGATATCCTCGTCAGCTTGCACCAGTTCCGCACTGTTTATGTGGAGCATTGCGAAAGAAAGCCAATACTGGCGATAGTGTTAACTCGAATGCCTGCAGTCGCAACTGCCAGGTGGGAAGGATGGTGTAAATATCAGCTCCAGCAGCTGGGGCTACCCAATATTCCCCTACTCCGGGTCAGAAGACATCGCAGTAGATCTTCGCCTGAGTACATGGAAGATTCCAAGGCTCTCAGACACCTCATCTCCCAGCTTGCTAGAGGTCAGTTTTGTGGAACTTCTTTGAGAACTTGACCGATCTTCAACAATTGTACCGTACAGACTCTATCACTGGCCCAGACATCCATCAAGTCACAAGGGCACAAGGCAGCAGCAGACAACATCCGGGCAGTGGGTAAGTATGAGTACATTCGTTTCTCCACAGACTCTCAGGCTAACTTGGGTTAGACCCGTTCAGCGACACGGGAACCCGATAATGGCCCAACGTGGAGTGAGTTTTCACTTGACGAAGATTCATCTCCCCGTATCATATTTTTCCTTCTTCCCTTAGCGAGGTGCGAGCGCTGGCACGTCACCAAGCGTTGCGTCTAGACCTGCAATGAACCCTCAGGGCTATACGTCGGATCTCGTTGCAGAGGAGACTCGGACGGTGAGCCATACGCGTCTTCTTCCTCCCGTGCGCTAAGTCCGACGATTTTTTCCCCTTGTCATTAGATGTTTGCTCAGCTGTCACTCTCGTCCCCGCCCCCACCCCTCGCACTGGACACGGTAAGGTAAGCCATACGCGTCTTCTTCCTCCCGTGCGCCAAGTCCGGCAATTTTTTCCCCTCGTCGTCAGATGCTTGCTCAATTGTCACTCTCGCCCACACCTACCACACCCTGGCCTCCATCTGGCACCACATCCACCCGGGGTCGCGGGCGCCAACGTCTTGCTCGCTCACCACGCATCTGACTGTCGGATGTGTGGTGATATCCACCGTCGCAGCCCATGCTCTACCTGGCAAGACTCGACATGATCAGAACGATTTCTTTCTAAATCCCAGCACACCAGGTTGATCAGACCGGGGGAGACAGGAGGATTCCGAGTCCGGGGAGGGGGCCGATCAGAATGTGCGTCGCGCTTCTGCCGCGATAGTCACATCCTCTTACGCTTTCTTTGCATGGTATGGTTTTCGAGTGCTCACGAGGTCATCTTCTTGGGGGTAAACGCCGAGCCAGGACCCTCCAAGAGCGTTACTTTCAAAAGGGTTGGTTCAGGGACTGGACTGTCTTTGGGGTGGTTATCAAGCTTTCGGGTCATTCCTTTTTTTTTTACTAGCCGCTGGTAGAACTTTGGAGTTGCTAAGCGATAACGTCATACGCCGTCTTCCAGATTAGCGCTTGTTGTACAAACTGGCAACTTGAAGAAACAATCGATCTGATACCAGGCCTACTTGCGTGATACGGTTGCATTGGCAAGCAAAGCGATCGTCGAAAGAACATGGGGAGGGAATGATAGATACAAAGCGCAGACCAAACGAAAGTGAAAGAATGTTTTTATCGATCAACCTTAAAAGTGCCGATTCGGAGGCGAAGATGCTTCATAATGTATTTCTAACCCCGAGCATCACCGGTTCACCAGCCACCCCCTTTTTGTCTTGCCGGCCAGGGTTGCGACATTTGCAATCAGCGGGCCGAAGTCATCGTAAAGACAGTGCATTAGACAGTTAAATGTGTGTGTAGGCTACACGTCTTGACAGGTGGAATAATATACACATGATGATAGCGAAGGTGGTAACGGTGAAAGCGAATAAGCAGATAGACATAGACTATGACGATACCTCCAAAGATGGTGGCTCTGGGCTGGGATGAGTATGCACACGCTTTGCGTCTGAGTCTGCCGGCGAGTGATCCCCCTGCGGAGTCTCCCCGTCGCTCGTACAGACGTTGGAATGTGAAAGACGGCGTATGGACGCCTCCGTGGACGACCCTGCGTCTGCCGGCGGGTGATCTCCAGACCGCGGAATATCACCGCCGCTCATACAGACGTTGGAATGCGAGTCACGGCGTACGGATGTCTCCGTGGACGACCCTGCATCTGCTAGTGGGTGACCTCTTGACTGCGGAATATCGCTGTCGCTCGTACAGACGTCGGAATGTGAGTGACGGCGTGCGGACGTCTCCGTGGACGACCCCACGTCTGCCGGCAGGTGATCTTCAGACTGTGGAGTACCGTTGTCACCCGTACAGATATTGGAATGCGAGAGACGGCGTATGGATGCCTCCATAGACTTTCCCGAGTTTGATGGCTGCGAACGACCTCGGTCCCCGAGTCCACAGAAGGATGAACGGTCGCTCAAACATTTGCGCGAACTGTCACTCGGGGAGGCAGTCGAAGATGGTAGCCGACCTGTCTTGATCGTCGGCACCGAAAGTGAACTCTCCAGCGTCTTCGATGTAGGGGTGGGCCCAGACGACCCACTCTGGGTATCCAACGACAGCGTGCTCTCGCCCATCTCAATTTGCGACGTGATTTGCAACGTCCCTCTCCAAGTGTTTCCCTCTCCTTGCTCGCCTTCGTCTCGCGGTAATTTTTCGTGGTTCACGATGATTCTACCGATCTAACCCGATGTTTATTTGAGGTGTTCGTTTGGGGACGCGTCAATGCAGATGGAAAACTTACGGATACCCAGAGGACAGAGACCAACCAGCTGTCCGTGTAAACAGTCAGATACGCCAAAAGCACGCTCGAACGTTCCACTCACTAATACGTAACATTGCCGCTCGTGGTTGGTTTGATCACGTCGAGGGAACAGAGCATCAAAAACAACATCATTACTGATCGATCGATATCAGCGTCATTCCAACAACCACGACAGGACTAGTCCAGGGCAAACAAATGCTGCTTACTTGATATCGCACTCAACGATAATGCTGAATCGCGGAAGACGGTGCGTCCAACCCCTTGTCGCGTCCACTTTGCCGGTAACCGGAAATATCTCGAGAAGGTCATGAAGAAAATCACGAGATTGGTCGTCATTGTTGTCGCACTAGACCCTCGGAGATGAGTACCAAGGACATGTAGGACAGGGGAAGACCTTGCCTGAAAAAAGCATTTCCGGGGTTGCTCGTCACCACCAAACAGGTTACCGTGTACACGTTCGAGGGGTTCGATATACGCGCGCTGACTCCCATGGAAGCGATCTGGCCGAGAGTGAACACAATCAACATAATCAAGATAGGGCGATTGCGGAGGAAGAGGGCATAAACTAGACTTGAGGATGAGCAGGCTTCTGAAAGAAGTTATCGGTGGAGAACATACGGCGATGTATGAGCAAGCCTTCTGCAGTGAGGAGGAGGAGCTGGACGACGATCACTTGGTATATGAACCAGGTGCGGCAACCAGTGGCAGAGTTATTTATGCCAAGATACATCCGGACCGCGAAGTAGAGGTTATATCTATCAAGATGCAAGGCATTCATGTTAGGACGCACACTCCATGGAGAACGGGATGGCACGCACATTTGACTGCTCATACCGACATACCTCGTGAGCATATAAATCCTGGGATTCCAGGACGTACGAAGCCGCCTGGAGCGCTGAAGTGTTGGTCCACACACACATTGCATGGCAACACGACTTACGGCCAGATATACTTGACTTCGTCACGAAGGAACCATAGGAATTCGACGATCATAGTTGCGAACGCTAACGCTTTGTCGATGGGTGAGAAATAGAGCAGAGCCGACAACTCGAGACGGATACGGATACTTACAAGCAGAAACCGCGACGTTCAGTGCTACGCCCTTGTGAGGGTGTTGAGCGATGAGCATTTCAGGTTGCGGTTGATGTAAATGAACGACAAGTCAGAAAAATGAAAGAAAAACAAAGGTAATTTAAGATCGGTCGAGAAGGGTCTGTACACCTACGAGACCCTCGAGCGAGATGACAATGGGGGGGAGTCGAGCGAGTCAGGGTGCATTTCGACTTGGTATTTAGGGTGTCGGTGGCAGTTGTTGAATACCCCAAAAAAGTCAATTCCGAGAGATGTGTTTACCCCATTTGGATAGCCATTTTGTCATTGGGTACAGATTTCCAATTCATATTTGTCTTGGGCGCTAGATGCTTATATTATATAATTAGTCTCGCGAGCCATCCCTGACCTCACCCTGCTCGGAACCTGGACTTCATTACTCTGACATTTATTCCCCGGTGCTTCTGATCAGAGGACGGGCTACCTTACCAAGATTGCCAAGGTCTCACGGGAACTCGGCAAGGCGCTCACAGACACACCCGGGGGTGGGCCCGACGTTTCTCGTGTACAGTTTTGGCTCGACAAGATCAAGGACACATCCCAGGAGATCCTCGAAACCCTCAGCCAATGTATGATGGCGATTCCACTCGTGATGAGCAACTCCACGGTTGGATTTCTGCCAATATGCTTGATGACATTGAACGAAATGAAGCGAACAATCATCACCAATCGTGCAGAGAAACCATTTCTTGGCTTTATACCATCCAGTATGGGATTCAATCCCTGGACCGGGCCCACACTGGGAAGCAACAATATTCGTGAGGCGATCAAGGTCGGCGCTGAGAGGTCTCATTTCCCAGCTTGCTAGTAGGCAATTTCCTTCGCATGATTTTTGATCCGCACCCCCCTTCGTCCTTGGACCTGGTGCACGATAATATGACATATGCTTCACCAGGTGTACAGACAAACATCTTACGAGATACGATATTACGAAGATTAAGGAAGACGACAGAGAGTAAGGAGACGACAAATAGATGTGCAGAATCAACGAAAACCAAAGCAAAACAGACAGTTTTATATTATGGGGTGTTCCGAGCGCAAAGGCCCAGAGATATTAGCCACCGTCTCCGTTCCCCTGAGTTTGCACCTGTAGCTCCTGCTGGAGCCTCTCCGTCTCAGCACGGAGCTGGACTAGTGCTTCCTCTTTCTGCGCTAGGTGTGACCGTGCGACATCTAGCGCCGCCTGCACCCTTTCAATGTCTTGTGGGCCGGGGCTGCGGCGCGTGTCGCGGGGAGGCGTAGTCGGTGCTTCGAGTGCGGGCGAGAACGCGCGTCTTGGGGAAAACGGGAACGAAACGAGATCTGCTTCTGCGTCCAAGCTCTGAGACGAATGGGCATGGAGTGGATCGGGAATGACGGTAGGCATGAGGGGTGATGCGAGTTCCATGCTCTCCTCGGTTGCGATGTCGGCTTCGAGCGGCTGTGGACTGAAGATGTGGTGGAAGTCCTACGCGGATACACGTACCCAGTGTCAAACAGCTGTGCTGGGTGGGTATATGTTATGAAGGAGACCTACCTGGGTAGGACGCAGAACGGATGAGTTGGACGAGGAAGCACGGAGCTGTGCCATTTCGCGCAACAGAACTTTTTCTCGGGCGCGTGCAAATGAACGGGCGTGCTGAAGCTGCTCTCGAAGATCGTCGACCTCGGCCTGGAGTCTTTTGCCTTGTTATGAGAAATGGCCGCTCATATTTGGGACGGACGTCTCACCGGACACATTCCCCTTCGACCCGTAGGACGTCTTGAAAGGAATCCATATTTATCCCATCCGTAGCCTTTGCAATCTTTAACATCCCCGGACAAGAAAAGGAGAAGTAGACGCACCCTTCGTTGCCTTGCGGCCGCTTCGATCAACGTCGTCCGCTCTGCCACGAAAGCATCCATTTGAGTAGTCATCGTACGTATTTGGTTGTCCAGTTGGGCTACTGAAAGCATTGTTGAAGGTGATGCCAGGACTGGTGTGGCTTTTCCAGCATCCAATGGGCGCGACAGAGCGCTTGGATCGACAGAAGCACTTCTTGTTCGAAGACTGGGTGTTGGAATAGCTTGGTGACCACTTCGCAGTGCTGGTGGCTCAGGTTCCTCGCGAGAGCCGCTGGGAGCTGAGGTCGCTATCCTGGCTCGCTCCAGCTGTTCAAGTCAGATTGAGTCAAATGATCCGATCGCATGGTAGGACACTTGCCCTTTCCGCAATATGACGAATCTCGATTTCCAGAGCTCTGTTTCGTGCGCTGTTGCTCTCCAGGAAGCGAAGACACTCCTCGTCTGATATTGGTTTCGGCTTAGGAAGCTTCTTCCCATGTTTGGGCTTCTCGAAAGCGTGGGTCGAGACATTCTGAAGTTCTCCTGGGTGAAGTTCATGATCATGATCACTGGGGGAGGTAACACATTTTTCTAGCTCAGCCTCGCGTACTGCGATCTTGGCTTCAAGTTCTTCGATGCGGAGATTGGCCACTTCTACAGTTTTGCTGTGGCATTGTCGCTCGCATTCAAGTTCCATCCTTAATCTAGCGATTATGGAGGTGGCGAATGCTAGCAAGTCATTGTTATGGTCGTCTTGCTTGCCTTCAACATCCGTTGCGCCTACGGCAACCTGCTCTGGGGACTCAACAATGAGATTGCCTCGCTGGAAGGTGTTGGATGGGTTTGGAGAGTTAAAAAGACGACACACCTGCATGTTTAGAGATGTGCATCCGGCTACATGGCCATGAGCTCCATTCATTCGATACTTGGACTGATAAACCGAAACATCATACAACCCATGCCACAAAATCAAATGTTTGGGAGTGACTTGGGAAAAAGGGAGATGTCCAACATACCTTTCTCAATCAGATCTTCGACGACATCCTTCAACTCGTCCTTCTCTACCTCCAGATCCTTTGCCATGTTGCGCCAACGATTCACTTCTTGCACGAGCTTCAATTTTGCCTGCTCTTCCGCCGAAATTTCAAGCGCATGTTGAGTGCGCAAGGAATCCAACACGTCGATAGTTTTCAACAAACGGATGTGGGCAGTTGACGCACGCGCACTATATGCCTCTAAACGCGTCTCGAGGGTTGCTATCTAGACAACCAAAAAAATAGACGTAGGCAAGACGTAATGAACGAACGGTGTCAAATGTCGTAGCGGGCATACGCACTCTGTCGTCCTTTTCCCGAAGTAACACTTTCACGTCGTCTTGAGGCAGTTTTTGGTCACGCGCGCGGCTTGGTCCCATACTGTATAACTCGTGATTCTACTGTCGTGATTGATGTAGGGGCATGCGGGACGCTGGCTTTAGCGCTGGCGGTGGTCTTCAACATACATAGAAGGAAATTTGGGCGAGTTGGCTTTGATGGGTTGGTGGGTTCTCGCGCGGATGAATGTCAGAGAGCCGATCCGCCTGCGATAGTAACCACATGGTAGCCGACGCCAGGAGATACGTGGAATGGGAAACCCCGTTTCTGAACCCTCTGACAACGGTTCGCGACGGCGTTCGCAGGGCATTGATCGTTCTTAACCAGCCTTTCTCGTTGCCTCTGCTCGAGACACTATGGAAAACTTGTTCGTGGAGATGTTGTGCCGACGGTGGTGCCAACCGCCTATACGACCTCCTGGGAGAAGCAGGGGATGGAGAACTGCTACGAAATTTGTGAGGACGCTTCAACGAGGCTCATCTATATGTTTCTGACGAGTCTGTACATAGGTACACGCCTGATCTGATCAAGGGTGATTTGGACTCTCTGCGCAGGGACGTTCGAGAGTACTACTCCACGAAAGTCCGTTCTTTGAGGTTTTGCGACCGAACGGGCAAAGATTCTTATACTTGCTTAGGGTGTGCCAGCCCTGCAAGACTTGGACCAAGATACCACAGATCTCATGAAGTGTATGAAATCGCTTGAAGAAACCGAACGCAAGGAAGGGCACGAGGTTAGATTGATCCATTGATAAAATTCAATGACAGATCCAAGCCTTCCTATCAGTATGAAACCCTCATTCTTGGAGGATTCTCTGGCAGACTCGACCAAACTATACACCTCCTCTCATACATCCACAAGATCCGAAAGATGAGGTCAAAAGTCTATGTCGTTACGGATGACAATATTGGCTGGGTTCTTGATGGGGTAAGGGTGAACGTCAAACCATGGAACTGTGATTTTGAACTGTGCCCAGGGACATCACCGGATATCTATTGACCACGAAGTTTTGGGCCCCACCTGTGGTCTCTTACCTGTCGGTGTAGATTCCACTGTGCTGTCCACATCCGGGCTCCGATGGAACTTGAGTATATATAAATTCTATGCATTGTGTGCTTTGCTGATGACTTGTTTGAAGGTGGGACGGAATCATCATTTGACGGCCTTTTGTCCACCTCCAATCACCTGGTTTCTACAGAGCCATTCGTGACGATCGAGACCTCTCGCCCGATCTGGTGGTGTGCGGAGCTGCGTAGAAAGATGTAAATTATTATTTCGTATCGTCTCTAAGTTTTTGATTTGTTGTCAATCTGGTCGGGTTCTAATAGTCACAGACAGAGCAGCGTTGTCTCCATCTCTGGACCTAAGACTCCATTGTCAGCACACCACGACCATCGATCATTTCAAAGTTTCATACCAACCAAGTTAAAGCAATTCACGAACATTACGTGTCAAAGCGGTGTGGTGTTTTGGGGTTTGAATAATGGAGACGATGACTCCGCACCACAATGGTGTTTGGTGTGGAGTGTGGAACTTCACGTGTGGACCTCGCCACTCCTGAGTATTTAAATATTTAAGCCCGGACCAACACCCGACACCCCCCGCCACGTTCTTGCTTCCTTCCTTTCCTCTCTTACCTGGCCGTCGTTGATGGCAACCACTTCTCTTGCTCTTGCTCTCGCTGTTGTTTTTGTCATTCACTATAATTTCTCTGCCAGTGGATGCCACTCCCCGATATCGGTGTTCAGCACGCATGCTCGGCCTCGATACACGCGAGTTGCTCGAATGGTCACGACGGTAGCGAGTTCTGTTTCCTCGTGTCCTCCTTCTGGCATTTTGCGACCATCAGGGGATCCTTCACGCATCGGATTTCGTTACTCGTCGAGCCCGATCGTGCTCGAGTCGAACCCTCTAGGTGGTACGCGAGATGTACGGATCATCACGGCCACAGCGAGCTCTCATTGTTTATTCCGCCCCTCGAGACTAAAAGCTCGTCCACGCGGTCGAATTAACTCGAATCATCCACCCCAAATGGCACGCGAGATGCCCGAACTATGACTTCTATGTCCTTGCCATCCTGCCTTTTGCGACCATCATGGCCCGGGGACCCGGTCGATTCTCATTACCCATACCCGCCGAGCCCGATTATGCTCGAATCCTCTAGGCAAGATGGTACGCGAGATGCCCAAATGCACCGATTATCGCGAGCACAGCGAGCTATAATTGCTTGCGTTCTCTCCTTCGTCATTGGCGTTCATCAGCGCCCTAGCGTTGTTCCTCGACGAGCCCGATTCATGCACCAGTCCGTCAGGCAAGACGGCACGCGAGATGCCCGGATATACCGATCGTCGTGACTACATTATTTGTGTTCTCGCAACCCACGATCTACGACAGTCACTCGTCCCTACGCCCGGTGATGACTTTGGTTCCTCATCAAGCTGGACAAATTATCAGCAGACCAGCAGTGTAGCCGCGAGCTGCTACGTCCCGACGGTTGACGTTTGCAATTATCACCGTCGTTGACCACGATCAGTGCGATGAAGATTATTGCAACAACTGCCTATCAACTAACCCATACATTGCCTTCTGATTTCTCACAGGTAACTCGGCAAAGAAAACTTGACTGTCGTCTCGTAGACTCGGGCGCGCAACGAAAGCGAGAGAAGTAGGTTTTTCTGTATTTTCCTGATCACCTTTTGTTGATCGTCTGTCGTAGACAATCAGAGTACGACGTGAAATGAGGGGAATTACTTCTTGCCAAAAGAGCGTCGATGTCGGGAATAAGGTGCGTCCAGCAGTAGGGCATGCCTTTGACTTCAAAGGCGTCGCCTGCTGTTGGACCCTCCTTGTTTTTGAGTGGGCTCCTTGGGTTTCCTCCCTTTTGGCGGTGGTGACAACATCAAACTACTGAACGCATCAGACGCGACGCGTGACATCATCGTGCCACTATTTGCCGAGCAAATGAAATGAGTAGGGAAGTACTGCGCGAGTCCTCTCGTTGGCCCACGAGCCATCCGGAGAGGCGCCTTACAGCACGGCTCACTCAGGTCCTTGCCAAAGACGTCTGCTGCGCGCGGGCTGTGAGGATGCCACGCCCGAGGAATCGCTTTCATGCTCACGTCAGGCTTACGGACACCCTCACATTTACACAGATATGCTCGTGGCTCACAAGATTGCATCGCACTCAGGGCTCGAGCTCTCGAGTCCAGACACCTTACATTACAACACCAGCAGTTGTACGCTATCACTACCAGGCATAGTCACTTCCCCGCCCACCAACTTCTCCCTCGCCTAGAAAAGAAGAAACAAAAATGCAGTCAGCTGAATCCAATTCTTCCAATTCAATGCAAAGCCAGAGAGAAACGCGACAACAGGCGGAAACTCAACTCACCTGAGCCAACAAATCCGCGTCAACCTCTGGGAGTACCTCCGGCACATCACCCGCCCATGGGACAACTTCCCACCTTGTCGGCGGGTTCTCGATACAGAGACAAATGTCCGTCGGAATGTGGGCACCGTGTTCGACATTAAAGTCTTCGCGCATTTGGCGTTCCTCTGCGCGACGCGAAGTTGTTACCATTCATCGTAAGGTGCCATTACGAGCGTCGATGCTCACCAGAAGACAAGGCGTCCAATTGCGCCATGACGCCCTCAACAATCTTCTCCGCGGATTCTCGGTATTGTCGTCGCCTCGCAATCTCGATGAGAAGTTTATGAAACGACGACTGATACTGAACGAATCTGTGATGTAGGTCCTCCACGACTAGCAGTCGTTGTTGGAGCGCTTCCAAAAGATTTTCACAGTCTGCCTGTCCAATAACAGAGACATGGATCATCAATCCTCATGGGTGAACTGCTAAAGAGGAACACACACCTCGACATCCTGTTGCTTCTGAAGCATATCCGACATGATATCTCCGAGTTCGTCTAGATCGTCTAGTGTACTACGACTTGCATCTAGTTGTTCTTGTGCAGCAGTCTTGGCAAGCACCAGTTTCTCGCTACATCGCAGGGTATGAGCGATACGTCTGCCAACAATCGATTTAATGCTCACTGTGTTTCCTGGATGGAATGAACGTCTTCCTCGAGCTCAGCCATGATTGCAGGGAGCTCGTCCGTGTCTCGATGCATCGCTGCAAGATTGGTGTTTGCTATAGTCCCGAACCACGACACGCAAATTCATCGTTTTACGCATACCTTGCATCTCTTCTTCAGAATGGGGTGTTCCAGTCTCGCTGTCATGAAGTGCATCTGCCATTTGGTCGTAATGTGATGCCAGACTCTCCAGATGTCTCGCCATCCCCATCGTCGTCCTCTCTTGGGCGTCCAGCAAAGACCCGATGGGGGGTGCATTCGAGACAGGCAAGGAATTGCGTATAGAAAGAACCGTGGTTGTGAGGGTCTCTGGGTAATCGTACGTGGCTGACACGGCGTCCTGTACTCGCATATATCAATACTCCTGCCCAAGCCCAGAAGACACGTCCGGTTCGGGAAAATACGGAAAAGGAACAAGAGGGGAGACAACACACGCACGTCGAGCCTCGTTCGATCGTTCTCCACAGCATCCAACACCTGTTCAATCGCACTCTCATCCACAAAGTCCCTCAACGTCTTCCATGTGGACCGGTCGACATGCTTGGTCGCAAGCTTCTTCTCAAAGACGTTCTCCCGAACAGTCGCAGAAGGGCTCTGGGCGGGGTCGATGGTGCCGTCCGCCTTGTCGAGCGAATGTTGGCTCCCGAAAAGAGAAGAGTCACTTGAAGTTTGGTGAAAACCTGGGGGGACGAGCTGTGTGCCAAGGGATTCAAGAACGGTATCAAGCGCAGAGGTACGCTCCGTACGGATAGCGTCCCATTCCTGTCGTGTGTCGATAAGTGCGAAACGCGAGGTGAGACGTCGGTGGACGAAAACGTACGCGGGTTTGCTTGTCGAGCCGCGCACGTTTGTACTCGATGCTCTTTGCCACGCTGGCAGCCAGCTGTGTGAGAGTGCGGGGATGGCATGAGATGGACAACAAAAAAGACACTTCAAGTGACGTGGTGCACCTTGAGCTGTTCGATGACCGCCTGGCTGATCCACTTTACCTTGGCGTCAAGGGCCAGCACGTCAACAGCACACTGCGCGGATGCGTTTGTGAGGACATTAGCCTTGGAACAAAGCTGTTCCCCGTGTTGGAGGGCCTTTTTTGATTGAAGTACAAGTGAGACAAGATGGGGCTGGTCCACGCCAGAGGACGAAGATGCCATCATCGTCGTATATATCGTTCACTCGTTCACTTGATGGAAACCGCACAGCGAGTTCACGTGACTGTGCTCGGAAAATATCACGCTCTCAATTACCCCTTCGCCAAACACATGCGATAAAGTACACGATGTTCTATTACACCCATGGACCATGTACAATTGTCCCCCCTCCTAAGATTCGAGCTTCCTGACGATATTCTTCGCCTGGACGGCACTCAAAATTCGCGTCCAACAAGCAACCAAGCCGACGTACCTGGTAGTTCGTCTTCTTGCCAGTGTTGTCATTCTTGATAGAATATCTGAGGTCCTGAAAACATGCGACAATCAGACGTTGTCGACGATCAAGTCCGACTCATCACATACTGCGCCAGACCCAAGTACGTCGACAACCTCACCAACGCTGTGCGAAACGTTGTCGTTGCCACCGCCGACTGGCCTATACTCGACCCTGTCTCCTTTCTATGCTCAGGTTATCAGCCAACGGTCAGCGGATTTCTTAGCGTGTTACCTGGTACTGTGGTTCGGTTGTTTCAGCCTGACGCGATGTTCAGCTATGAGACCCTCGAGGACGTTTGAACGAAACTCGCCATTGATGGTTTCTCTTCAAAGTCGCGCAAGGAAAAAAGTGCGGGTGATGGGAAAGACGTTCCCTATCAACCCCTGGTTTATATACCCTTATTGAGTCACGCACGACGTCACCGACTCGAGAGACTGAATGACGTCGACGCTCCTCAATCATGTAAGCTTGACTCTGATTACATAACCAGTCACGTGGTCCCGTGAGAAATGTACAATGTGATTGGTACTTTTAGAGGCAGAAAGGCAAGTCCTTTTCTCGACAATGGCCGAGTCGAGCTCTCTTCAATCCAACGACGAGCGCCAGCTCCTCCAGGTTTGTGTTCAATGCCAACGTTTTATATTAGTCTGACATCGACGACAGGCAGCTCTCGAACACCCGTTTGAGCCCACCGAAGTCCCGCTTAGTTTCTCCACCACCTCCTTGTCCCCACCCCCATCCGTCCCCATCCTCGACCCTCCCTCCGATCCCACACCTTCAGAAGCCCCTCCCGCGGAAGACGACAACTGGCAAACATCCTACGCTTCCCAAGTCTCGGAATGGCGCGCCCAATCCGCCTCTGCCCGTACCAAGGCCGAACTCGCACGCGCCAAATGGGAAGCCATCCGTGCCGGTGAACAAGCCGAACGTCGAGCTCTCGGTCAACCACTTGAATCATGGGACAGCCTCGGTGATCATATTACCGCCTCGACCGCCGCCGCTACCCATGCCGTCTCACACTCCCTCTCGGCGTCTGTTGCCTCCCTCAGTTCGGCCGAACATGTCGAACGCGTCGAGTCTCACGAGCAGACAGGGGAGAGTGCGGAGCATGCTATACAGGGAAAGACTGATGGCTCGCCTACTCAGCCGTGGGAGCACCTGTCGTCCTCGCAAGAATCTTCGTACCCTTCCATGTCCTTCCCAGAAGCCTCCGTACCTCAATCACCCTCTCATCAACAAGCCCTTCTCGCGTCAACTTCTGCACCGGCGCCATCCCAGGCACGTTTACATCCCAAGGCAGACCAGAAGCCGACAAACGTCCCCCCCTCCACACTCCCTTCCATCATGGACAACAGAGTCGCACCACGGACACGACTATCACTCGTATTATCCTCGCTCGCTATCAACCTACTACTTCCATTCATTAACGGCGTCATGCTTGGTTTCGGAGAGATCTTTGCAAAAGATGTCATCATAGGATGGTTTGGTTGGAAAATGCGGCATGGAAGCACGGCTGCTGGCCTTGGGCTTCGGCGGTGAAGGCATCTCTTACAAGCCGTGTCTTGTATACCGTTCATAGTGAGGTAATGTAGAATATGACACACCATGTCTATAGGACTCCACATGATCTAGATCAACACCAGTGCCTACAGTCGCACGTTGTTGGGCATGTCTTTGAGAGCTTGTCTAATTCCCAAGTCACCCAATACGTCTTCCGCTGTAGCATGATCATCCGTCTGCTGTAGATATACAACAAAACAACCCACTCACCTCCTCCCAAAATGGAATCAAACGTTACTCCTCTATATGCCTGATTTATGCCATCATCAATACAAGAGGACAACAGCATCGATGCGGAAAGGAATGTACTTGTTCCACAAATCGGCCCATCCCAGTCTTGGTGACCCCTCTACCACCAAAGATCTGGACTGCCTCCTTGGCCGTTTCAAGCGAACATTGGGTCACATGCTTCTTCAACAGAGCAATCGGGCTGCACACCATATCCCATGTCCACGTCAGTACAACCCGCTTGACAAGCTAAGTATCAAGACACGCCACCTCAAGACTTACCCTGCTAGTTTCCGAGCTTGTTCCTTGTACGACTGCACGAAGACATTCTTACTCTACCATTTTCAAGCACAAACGAGACGGGGAGACGCACCATGTTGTTCATCTGATGTGTCACGTTTTCAAGCCAGCTCTGACAGCTCTCGGCGCGTGCGATCATCGCGGCGACCTTGGACCGAACCACAGCTTGCGAAGCGAGCGGCTTGCCAAACACCTTGCGCTGGTTGATCCATCTTGGCGCGTGCGCGTCCTAGGTTAGATGCCAAAAGAAATCTCACAGAGGCGACCGAGACGTACTTGAATACATCCTCGATAATCAGACGTTGCAGAACAATCGCAGCAGTGCATATCACCCAACGCTCGTGGTTAAAGTTTCTGTGATCGAAACGTGTGTCAGAACCTCGAGGATAGGACAAGTACTAGCACGTACGAGAAGATGACAAACATGCCACCGTTTTCGGGACCGATGGTGTTCTCGATGGGTACTTTGACGTTGTCCAAGGTGACGAACGCGGTACCTGCCGCAGCAGAATACATCGTTTTGATGGGTTTTGTGTTGACACCTTCACCACGTTCAACCAAGATGACAGTGATCCCGTTCTAGGTATGTATAAATTAGATTGGAACAGCTGAATGAAGCAGGAAACATATACATCTGTTTGGCAAGGCACGGTAAAGCTGTATCGAGCAGGGTTAGACCAAAATCGAGTACTCCACAAGGGTGCGACTCACTAGTCTGCGAATCTAGAATACCAAGATCGTCAACACAATCATTTAAACATTTTGTACTGAATAATACCACTCACGCGCCGTTAGTGATCCATTTCTTTGTCCCATTGATGATCCAAAACTTGCCATCAAGCGTCTTGGTCGCACGCGTACGCATGCCCGCAACGTCACTCCCTGAAAATGCCTCCGAGACGGCAAGGCACAGAAGTTTCTTGCCTGAAAGAACCTCCGGAATGATTCTGGCTTTGAGCTCAGGAGATCCAAAGTGGATAACTGGTGGAAGACCGATGAGTATACCACTGAACAGACCTGCACGTGAAGGATGGTTGGAGAGTATGCGGACGGGCATCTAGGTCCACGACGTACCATCACCATAGCCGCGTTGTCCCTGCCGAGCCAACTCTTGTTGAACGATCAACTGTCCAGGGTATCAGAACTTGGAAGCTTGGAAAAATGTGGGATAACCATACATCATGAAAACAATCGAACTCTTCGGGTGAAACCACGCCATCCATGAGCCTACGGCCTGTTAAATGTGGTCCAGGACCCAGTCTCATGGCAATGATGTTGAGTTGTCTATGTTCACGGTGAGATCGACGACAAACGACATGACTGTGCATATACGAACGCCATCGCATGCGAGACTTGTGAGCTCACGCGCTCGCCGCTCTCCTCGTGCGCCTAGCACGCTGATGAGGCTTTGAAAACATGCAACATGAAACGAAAACATTACCCATGCCTCGGGTGTAATCACCTCGTCCACAAAGTTGCGCATCGCTACTTGAAGCCTCCCATGACTCTACACGTTCAGCCAAAGGAACCGCACATACTTCCACTTTAAGACAAGCTACATTCACACCACCCATAATCACGCACCTCCTTGTAATAGGGACTGTGAAATCCGTCACTCAACCAGGTCGGTTCAGCGTAAGGAACCCGACTCAGTTGTCCAATCTCTCCAGATGTCATTATGCTCCTCTCCCCCTCGATCGTACCGATGTGTAGTCTTTTATATGCGAGCCGGTTCAAAACCTCGTGGCGGTGAAGGCTGTAAAAAATATCGGTAGCATCTTGGCCAGCTATATGCGCACGAAATTCAATGAATGAGTGATGTCATGCATATACAACGCAAAGAACCGTGTGACGGACGCACGTATGTCGTCTCCGAGGAGAACTGCGGTACCTCCTGGATGAAGGTCTTTGAACCACGATACATCGTAGACGTTGCTATCGATGATGAGCCACTAGGGAACGAGCAGATATGTCAATCCATCCCATGCTTCCAATTCTTTACTCGGCCGCTAGTCAGATGTACGACTCACCAGGTCGTCTGGCGTGTTATGCTATGCGCGCGCCCCGGTCCGCCAACGAACGAGCAAAGGACGGTTCGCGTGAGTCGACACCTGCAACCACTGCGTCACCCGTCGTACGCACCTTGGCCACGTCTTCCCGAGTGAACGTTTGTAGCGTCTTCGTAGCCATCGTCGTCGTCAAATCCAAGCAATGGGCGAGCTGTGCTAGTCCATGTGATCATTTTGATGTTAAATACCGACGCCAAGGCGACGGTTAGGCGCTCATTGATATATCCGATATCGCTCGAGCACAGCAGAGTCACTGCAGATGGTTCGAATGTTCAAAGCCCGAACGTTGCTAATCTCGGAGGCGTTAGCGAGGTAGTGCAGTATGGGCTCGCGGTGCTCGTGCCGTACAGTTGATCGGCGACGTATATCGTAGTAGGTGGAGGGCAAGAAATCCAGGTCTCGTCCAGACGTTGCGGACGGCTCATCGTTGATAAATTTGAGGTTCCGAGTTAACGTAACTAGACATTACGGTCAGAATTGTTCTCGCAAATCTACGAGCCAGCTGGGCGACTTTGTGTGTGAGATTCAATTGTGGATGGTCCGTGATCGGTGTAACCGTGGATTGAGTAGCAATTCATGATATGAAAGGATGGTGTCACATTGGCGAGTAAAAGTGTACCAACTGTGACAACACTCATCCAGTGGGTCCAGTTTCCACAGTCCCGCGTCCTCCCCTCTTCTTTCGCCCTGACTTATTGGTGTCCCCCGTAGTCCCTCCAGGCAGTGGGACATACCTCACATCCCCAGCCCGCGCATTCATCCAGGGCCGTCCCGGATCCAGTGCCTCCGTCACACAACACACCTCCCTCGGTGGCCCCAGCACCCGTCCTTCCTCTTCCCTAGCCTCTCCCCTCGACGCCGGACGAGACTGTGTCGCCATCGGCGTGCTATACGACGAAACCGTCACTTTTTTCGTTCCCGAGCTTAGCGATAGCACCGTCCGCGTGGCGGTTGGAGGCGGTGGTGTGTGCGACGTTCTCGCCATTTGCGCTCCAGGTAACATCGGAAACCCCCCCTCGGCTGCTCGCGCCTCCTCGATTGCCTTCTGCCGCTCCGCCTCCTCCCTCGCCACTTGCGCCGCCAACTCCCCTTCCAATCTCTTCACAAAGACCTCCCTATCTTGCTCGCCCAACAACGGTGAGGTACAGTGTGGACATGCGTAGTGTGGCGGGTTAAGTGTACATAGAATCAGTCCGCATTGTCGACATATCGGGACGTAACTCGAAAGCGCGTGTTTTCGGGCTGTTAGGCGGATGGATCCAAAGGTCAGTCCAAGAAGAATAGTAGAGGTCGATGAGCATGCGGATGGACCAATAAGGCGGGTGACTCACCTTGACAGAAACACCCCCCTTTAGGATCTTTGGTACGATCATTCGACCTTTGGGCGCCATCGAGTCGCGCTTCGAGTACACGAATGGCTTTGCTCTTGGGTGGCTCCGGGGTGGCAGCCTTCCCTTTTCCTTTTCCCTTGTTTCGCTGCTGCTGAGGTTGACGGGGACGGAGACGGTCTGAAACAAGCGAACCTGAACTTGACCAGGGAGTTGACATTTCAATTTCAATTGAGGTATGATCGATAACTTTTAAAGGCTGCCAAAACGGCCCGGCCATTTCCCATTTTTGTACTCCGAAAAAATTAAATCAAACCGTCTCTCAAACTATCTTTCCCTGTTAAGCTTCGCCATCGCATACTCAATGCCCTCAGGCCTCAAGGCCTCAACAATCATCCGGAATTACTCAACGATAGATTGGATGCTGTGCAGCGCTGCGAACTGTAGCATCTGACATGTAATCCCAGTGAGCACGACAAGATTACCACCTACGATCGCCGCCGCTGGCAGAACGAGATCCTTCTCCAACACAGTCGTGAGGTAGATGACGGCCCCTGGTTCTGCGACCAGTAGCCACTTGTCAAGCACCGCGGTTAATACCGTTTTCCTAGACAGCGCATGACCTACAAGTTCTAATCAGGCAGCAACGAGGTTGTAATAATCAGATTGTCGACGTGCCGTCCAATTTCCAGCTTTCTTGCGCCTAGCCTCACCGCCTCTTCCTTTTTACTCTCTGCCAGAGAAAACGATAGTTTCGCATCCCATCTTGGAAGCGGACTGAATAGCGAGGTGTCCAAGCCCATCGGTCCCCACAACGCCAACGCGATCGGCCAATTGGACGTACGTGTGCAACCAGTTGAATACGGTAGATCCAGATGTAGGAGGGAAGGTAGCCTTCCAGACGGCGCGCGAGGTAAACGCACCCTCATCCAGATCGGCAAGGCCACTTATGGCGCGCTGAATACACAGCATTTCGTTGCCGCTCAAACACTGGTCGCAGTGCATGCAAGAAGGATGCAGAAACCCCCAGCCGCCGTTTCGGTACGAGTACGATGGTAAGCCTAAGCATTTTAACCGGAGAAAATACTCACACTTTGAACGTGTCTACCTCGGCGCCAACCTTTTGAGTGATCTCGAGGAGCACTTCATCAGGGGCGAGGTTGTCAATGTGTCCTTTAGACTTGACGATCAATCCGGATGGATGGCTTTTGTAGACGCAAATGCCACAGTCATTTGCTTTTTGGACATGTGATCGTGTTTGATCACGCCTGCCAGACTGTAGGTCGCACCGCACAGCGTCGACTAGATGCCCACTCTGGTCCTTGCCCATGAGTGTCATGAGTGATACGAGACAGTCTGACACAGCCATCTGCGCCTGCTCCACAGGTGTCTATAGTGCATCCACTAGCCTGACCACAAAACGCGTACCGGGAGCGGCAAGATGTTGTCCCACATAGCTGCCTCCTCCTTGATCTGATCGCTTGTCTTGGTGGCTGGACTCGGCCACTGAGTGAGGTGCGTCTCGAATGCGGACAAATAGTTGTGCATCTACAGCCCGTTGACGTACGTCCGTGCAATGCCCTGTGATTGTACGAGAATCTTGGCGACGCGGCAAAGGCCGGTGAGTTGGTTCCCACGATTATCATAGCCTCGGCCTCCGTAGAAGGTGGCACCAACGGAGCCAATGCGGCGAGATCTGCTGATTGTTTTCATTGAGGTGGTCGGCATGGCACAATAGTGAGTAGTGATATCTATCGAGGTAATACTGATCAGGGTCCACGGACACCTTGCACCAGCACTGTTCCAATAGATAGGGATTTCAGATGCTGCGCCATCCCAGGGATCGCTGAACGTGCCGTATCGACAGCGTTAATCACCGAACTTTTATCCAAACACACATACTATGCCTGGCCCCACTCTTGCACAGCCAGTCCTAGCTCGCTAAAATCCATGAGTCGCAGCTCATGGCTGGACTACAACTCGAAGTATTACTACGAAAGCGTGACACCCTCGTGCCTCTGCGCTGAAGGAGTTGCCTTTGCTATTCATACAGTTTGAAGTTCAGCCAGTCTCGAGGACGACGAAATCTGTTCTTCCTTAATCACCGAAGTGTAGCCCTGCCTCGCGGCCACAGCAAGGTAATTACGCCCAGTTCTGCCGGGCATGGAAGCTGATGCGGTACAAAGGGATCTGTGATACGGTGCAATGGCTCGAGATACGACCAGCGGACCATGGACAATTTGGATTGGTTTCGGCAATAGACGCGTGTAAGTCATGTTTTGGAATTGACGTTCACCTCGTGTTCTCAATGCAGACTTTCTTGCTTTGCAGTTCCCTCACCGGGTGAGCGTGCGCTGAACTTGCGTGGACTACTCATAGAGCTCATGAAGGTTATCTGCCACTGTCGGGGCCTTGTCGGGCGCCATTGCGTAAGTGAGTGACTGACCTGTCCTTACTGGGATGTCGACGTGCGTTCATACTATGATTCACAGAAAGGTCCGGGCCCTGAATAACAGGTGAAAATTCATAGCAATCACAAAATCCCACTGCACGCTACCCAAAATTTCTACGCATGTGCAGGATGCTGTGGCATCCGCAGAGACTTTATCCAAGGAAATGGGAAGGACAGCCTTCCCAGTTCGGCTTGAGCACGTCGTGCCATGAAATGCCATGGGAGTAACGAAAGCTCAAATTCGGTCTACTTCAGCTTCTCTGGCGCCTACAGTGGAAAGAAGTCCCTCCTCGTGGTGGTGAACGCCCATTTTATCGGCCCAGCTGTTCTACAACCCCCTTCTTTGTAGAATGGAACTCTCGTGGATATGACTATATAAACGCTGCAGTTTGCCAACTGACGATGGTCCGCACACCACAATGGAGCCCCGAACCCTGCACGCCTTGGAGTTCACCGTGGCGATTATTGGCCAAACCCTTATTCTCGCTGCTGGGTGGGGTTTCCTCGGCACAGTTTTTGTCCACAATCCGCTCACCGCCCCTGATCGTCTTGCTGACTTCATATATTCGAAGCCAACAGTGACAACATGGATAGTCACTCTAGTAGCTACCGTCGTGTCGGTAGCGACCGCAACGTACGGTCTTATCAAGGTTTCGCAGGGAGTATCCTTCTCAATAATTTGCGTCACCCAGCTTCCTATCGATCGCTTTCAAGGAAGCATTGCGGCATCGTATGCATAAATCAATCTCGTTGATCCACCTTAGTGGCGGGATAGCCTTGACCCGCCTTTCATTCGTCATCAATTTTCCCCACCTCATCCCGACATTTATAACCTTGGCGGTATTCGGGTTGACAAAGTTGTTGGTGTCGAGGTATAGACGCTCAGTTCTTCGAGATGAAATGATCTCATGTTATCGCTCAGCTGGACTGCACTGCTGACACCGACTCCGGTCGCTTGGTCCGTTGACGCATCTGGGTGGGAACTTGATCTCACCAGCACCTGGTTCGAGTCGGCGCTTCAGCAGGAACTTGCCAAGAGTGGCGTTGCCCTAGGTAATGTTGAATCTGTAACCGAGATATGATGCATGACCATTCACTCGGAGAGACTAGTTCGCGGTAACTCGACTGAGATTTTTAATCTTGATGGTGTGTTGAGCGGTATTGCTGCCGCGCAATACAGTTTCGGCCATCCAGGAATTTTCAATTTCAATGGTGTCAAGTACAACATATCTACAGGTATGTACATCTAGGTCTAAACTCTTCGACTGTTGATATGTACCATGATATAGGTGGTGTGCTTCCTGCGGTGCCAGGGTACAATGGTACAACCGAGCTCGTGTCGAATAACAATACCGGTCTTGCGTTTGCTGGTGGTCAAGTTCCGACGCACCTTCACGTAGACTTCTCCGAGGGACAGACAACACAAGGACAATCTCAAAATTTTGCGTTACAGCAACAAGGTCTAACTGCAAATGTGACGTGTCGCCGGTCCAATAGTACAGCAGACAGTTTGAATTTTCGGTCGTCATTCAATCCGATACCTATTCCCCTTGCTGATGGAACGATTGATTACTGGCTGTGGGTATGGAACATCACGGGTGACTGCAGCGAAGGTGAGTCCACTGTTCATTGGGAGTGATCGTAAAATACGAATGACATTCTACGAAACGCAAGGTCAACCATCTGTGCAGCATTACGTGACCCAATCCAACTCCTCTATTGTACCACAGACTTCTTCGAGTGGATTCTTGCCTTTCGTCGTGTGCCCCTATCCACTTCAACAAACTGGTCTCTCTTGGGAACATTTCAGTGAGTTTGGGACCCTACTTCGTGTATCTGCCCGCGATGTAATCAGTGTCCTTGCTTTAGCTGTGGTTATGAATGCAAGTTGGAGATACGGTTTTCTCCCATTAACAGTCTGCGAGATAAACCCACTCGTCACGACTTCTCTCGTGATCTACTCGAATGGTGTTATAAACACGACTGTCATCAGTTCGGAGTCACTTGATAGTAGCAACTCGAACTTGACACAACTCCTGGCGGCCATCGTTAACCACCAGTCAGTGACTACGCAGGGTCTTACCACAAACGCTATCGGCGATGCCCTGTACGCTATTTATGTTTCCGCCTCCGGGAAGAACTCAATCAGCGCCGAGGAGTTGATTGATATCCTGTTAAGGGAACTGGTAAGCTTTCCCCATCTCACCTACTGCCAAATCGAACGAGCAAACACGGATCCAGGAACAATATTGGCGGGGTGTCACAGAGTTCTCTGGAACAGTACGTCTTCTCCTTTTCCATCCAACCGGGCTGAACGCACCTCGTCCACATTACAGTTTCTCCGATCCGCATTTTCAGCGTACCCACGCGAGGTTCCAACCGAGGCACGGATGCCTGTGCGCGGCCATGAGACGATTTTGACCATGGGATGGTACCGCCAGTCAGCGACATGGGGGTATACGATCTTGCCCATCATGACCGTCGCGTTGATGATGTATGCCGCTGTCGCCTACACCATGTGGCACGTCTTCACTGAGGGGTGTCAAGAGTCATTCCACATGTTTGACCCATCAAACCCGATTCACTTAATGATGGCATCCTCGGCGAGGGACAGTCACGACACCAAGGACAATTTGGACGATTGGTTGGCTGGCTTTGAGCGCGGTGGGATCGGTAGGAACGAAAAGCTGAGGGTGCAACTAACGAACGTCGCCACGTATCACAAGAGATTCAAGGTGATCAATGGCTTGGATTGATGTTCAGTTGCAATATGACGGATTCAGAAGCATGGCTATTTGTGTGTGACTTGGTACGCTAGCGTAGACGGCTCACTATTGCGCACTTTCATACTGTACTAGTACTACGTTCTGTACGGCTTCTGTTTACTACTAGTTACGCTTATGTCCCTATTGTGGTTAACTTAGCTGGCGACTCCATGTTTATGCACGGGCGTCCTCCTCCATTGTCAGATCCAGCCTGAGGACGAGGCTTTAATGCGATGCAACCAATGTCCTTGTCTTACTTTAAATTGTGGTTATCATTGCATATACTAAAGTTGCAATGGGCGATGTCTTGCAACGGGGAAGTGCCGTCGAGTATTGCAATGGGGGACCATGGTACTCGCAAGTTGTACCACCATATGAACCCGACACTGCAGAACATCTCAGAGATAAGGAAACTGTGATGGATGTGGTATGGAACCCTGTAGGTCGACTCGGTTTGAGGCACTGCGGGACAGAGAGGAAATATTTGGTACACTGTGGATAGTAGAAAGGCTGAATTTCAGCAGGTAATTCACTGAACCACCAGATTCAGTGACTTTTTCCGCTCAAAATGCATGCCGTTAATTTCAGTGACTCACTGAATGCCTAGTTTGCACAGATTCAGTGAAAATTTCCATTGAAAATTTTAATGGTCTGTTCACTCTCGGCGGCCATCCAGTGTCCCCTTTTGGCACATTTGGACGAGTA
>JBBPJQ010000308.1:0-29867 GCA_038088795.1 Boletus rex-veris
GCGTTCCAAGTCTAGGATCGGCACCCGCAGCAATGAGATCTCGCACGATCTCATCGTGTGCCTTGAACACGGCGCCTGCGACAATGGACTGACCACGGTCGTTGATGCGGTTTGGGTCTGCGTGACGTGCGAGGAGGGTGTGTGTGAGGGATGTGTGGCCTGCGTAGGCTGCAAGCATGAGGAGGGTATTGCCTGATGGATGTCGTCGTGATCGTGATCGTGATCGTGTTTGGGATGGAGAGTGCCCGGGTCATCATCACGGGACTGTTGTCGAGATGGACGAGGGGACGTACCTTGGGCATTGGTGAGGTTGACAGGGAGGCCTGCGTCGATGGCTTGGAGGAGGAAAGGTTCGTTTCCGGTGCGGGCTGCGTCGAACATGCGGTGTGCAAATTCGATCGTGTCGGGTGGGAGCGAGGATGCGGACGTCAATGGAGGTGGGGGAGGCTGCTGCTGCTCTGCTGTCATGTTGAAGGGCCGACGACGAGGATGATCTCACGGAGGCCTTATGTAAGTTTTCTCGTATAAGAGATGATCCTTGGTTAAAGCCTCGTTTCCTAAATTTTGCGTGGTCATCGATATCGCGTAGACTCATAATTTCAGTTTCTTCTTGTTGCGAAGCTACTAGTTGTCACAGTACTTCTTGGCAGAGATTTTCTTTCCGTCAGACAGAATGGATGAATCTGGGCGTCCGGATCATCTGAGAGTCGGGCAGCGCTGGCGTCGCATCAAACGATGCGGAATCTTCGTTCGCCGAGTGTACCCATTGATCGACAGGTATTCTATCGGGTTCTTCCCCGCATTTGCGTTTTTGAGGAAGGAGGACGAGTAGGTCGTCCTAGAGTGTCCGTTTGATTGGTTGATCGGCGTCAACGGGTGAGTTTCCGTCTGCAATGTGCCCATCGTCCATAGGCACAACTTGAAGACATCGAAATCAGTGGTGGCGACTGGGAATGCATGCAAATTGATGGTTATTCTAGTACGAGTACGAGTACGCGAGCTTGGTCCGACTTTGCTCGAGTGGCTGTGCCTTGGCAGCTCTCTCTCTTCTGCTCTCCAGCAGCCTACCAGCCGCGCCCCGACCTCTTCCTTTCTTTTCGCCCACCTGTCACACCCTTTGATCCTTTTGGGCCCTTAGTGGCCCCTTAGAATCGCCTTGCGTGGCCTTTTGCTGTCGTGTTCTCCCGAACTGTTCGCCCACGACCAACCGCGTGCGAGGCTTTTCCCAGCCCGCCCACACAGTTGACACTTGGGCCCCCCAGGTTCTTACAGATCGCGGCCGGGAGGCGCTTCGCGCCTTCGCCCACACTTAGTCTAGCTTCTCTCTCTGCAGTCCGAGTCACGTACTAACGACGAACAAAGACACATTACTTATTGCCACTTACAACCACTTAACTACATCAAAGTATCTGTGGTGCTATTGTCTTTTTACCCTTACGAGTCAAGTGTGATGTTGTAAACAAGGTTCCTGCCGGCGACGCGCGCGGCATTAACCAAGTAGTATCTGTGGTGCTGTGGTCTCCGAGACGTCCTTTTCTATCCACCAGGCAAGTTCGTCGTGACTGGTATGCTTGATCTTCAAAAAAAACAGATTTCCATATTCACACCGTGTTCTAACAGGTTCACCTCAACCCGTGAAGCAAATGCCATTGACACTCCCTTCTTTCTCCGCGCCCGTTCTCCGCGCAGTGTTGCGCTATGGTCCAAAGTCATGGGAATATGCCTTGATGGAGGAGCTTTCAAATCACCTTTACAACCGCATTCAGCAACAGGAGCAAATTAAAATATCTGACATCGAGGAAGCAGTTTCCATCGGACGCACTTTATTGGAACGTCGTCCACCAGGGCATCTATATCGAGCCTCTGCATTACACGAACTCGCGAGACACCTTCAAATTCGTTTCGAGTGGTTCGGAATGCTGTCTGACCTTGACGAGGCACTTGCCCTCCGACGCGAAGAGTTGCAACTTTTCCCTCAGGGGGATTATCGTCATACCAATGTACTCTGCCAAGGTGCACGTTGTCTCTACACCCGTTTCCATCGTATGGGAATACTCTTTGACATCGACGAGGCAATTTCCCTCGAACGCAATATAGTGGAACTTCGCCAGCAGTTTGACTACAGTCGACAGGTTTCATTGAGCGATCTCGCGCTTTCCCTTCTCGCTCGTTTCCAACACCTCCGACAGATGTCTGACCTCGAAGAGGCACTTTCTCTTGAACGAGAAGCATTAAAACTCATCCCGACAATGCGTGGTCGAGCCGCATCATTGACTAATATAGCGTATTACTTCCGCACTCGTTTCGACCAACTCGGAACTGTGTCTGATCTTGATGACTCACTTTCCTATGCACGCGAAGTGTTGAAACTCCACCCGCCAGGTCATCCCCGTCGGGCTTCCTCGTTGGACTTCGTCGCACATTACCTCTTCGAACGTTTCAAGCAGCTTCAAGTTAGAGAACACCCTTATCTCAATGAAGCAATTTCTCTCGGACGCGATGCTTTGAAACTATGCCCGCAGGTACATCCGCAGCGACCTTTATATCATTGCAGTCTTGCCTGCTTCCTCTATACTCGACTCAAGTACTCAATTACGCACGACTCGAAAGACCTTGAGGAAATATTCAATCTATATTCCCAACTCACGAACATCTCTCAGATACTGTTGTCCCAAACCTTCTCATATGTCAAACAATGGATCAATATAGCTGAAGAGTACAGACACAGCACAACGGTCTTGGCCTATCAGACATCTTTGCGCTTCAATGTTCATCATCTTGCTGCACTGCCTTCTTTTCCCGAGCATCTTTCCATACTCAAAAGGTTCATGGCATCAACCGCAGTCGATGCGTTTTCGGCATGTGTTCGACATGGGTGTCTCACCGATGCAGTTGAGCTCCTTGAACAAGGTCGCGGTGTCTTCTGGGGCCAGTTGATCCGCCTTCGTTCTCCCCTTGATGATGTCATAGCATCTGGGGACAGAGGCAAGGAATTGGCAGACAAGTTCATGGGCCTGTCTTCGCTACTTCGCAAGGCACTTGATACTCCCACAAATGCTGAGTCTCGGCACGATCGGACGTGCAGTCTCAGCGTTCAATTGCAGGGTATCATCGCTGAAATCCGCGAGTTGCCTGGTCTTTCTCGCTTCCTCCAACCACTCCTCTTCTCGGATCTCCGAATTGCAGCTACGCAGGGACCGGTTATCATCGTAAATTGCAGCCAGTACAGCTGCGACGCGTTAATAATTATACACAACAGAGACCCGACTCACGTTGCTTTACCCAAAGTTACGAAACCCCGCGTCTCTGAACTATTATCGAAAGTCCATTCCCTCAGGTCGCGCGCCAAATTCAGTGACGCGTCGAGGGAGTTGTTGATGCTCCTCCGAGAACTCTGGGACGAAATCGTCTCCCCAATCCTGAACATTCTCCAGGAGTTCTGTCCTCGAGGATCGCGCATCTTGTGGTGCCCAACCGCCGAGTTCTCACTTCTTCCATTGCACGCCGCCGGCCCGTTTCGGAGGGGCCAACAGGGGCTCTCCGACCTGTATGTCTCTTCCTATACACCGACCTTGGCAGCACTTATTCGTGCTCGTCGGGAGAGACCATCAGTACCATCCATCGAACGGTATCGTTTTTTGGTTGTAGGGCAGGCACAGGCTCCAGGACAGTGCGAACTCGCTTCAGTTGGCACCGAGCTGTCCAACATAT
Source organism: Boletus rex-veris (assembly GCA_038088795.1). Taxonomy (NCBI): domain Eukaryota; kingdom Fungi; phylum Basidiomycota; class Agaricomycetes; order Boletales; family Boletaceae; genus Boletus; species Boletus rex-veris. The sequence goes on from JBBPJQ010000308.1 coordinate 3,712, forward strand.
CGCAGCATATGGGATCTATCGCAACGCTCACGTGCGTTCAAGGCCAAGACGCAACGATTGCCAACGTTGCTGAAAACCTGAACAAGAACGAGTTTGTCCATCTTGCTTGCCATGGAGTCCCGGATCGGAAGCAACCATTCGAGTCTGGGTTTGCTTTAGGTGACGGATTGCTCAAGGTGGAGAATATCATGGGATACGAGTTGCAGAACGCGCGGTTTGCGTACTTGTCTGCTTGTCACACGACGGTCGGAGACGAGGAGAGTCCAGACGAGGTCATCCATCTCGCTGCGGCGATGCAGTTTGCTGGGTTTCGTTCCGTGATTGGGACGATGTGGGCTGTGGACGATGCGCACACGAACGCGATCACGTCCAAGTTTTATGCGGAGATGATGGATGAGGATGGGCGGTTGGATCATACTCGGGCAGCGCTGGCGTTGCATAAAACGATGCGGAGTATGCGTTCGAGCGACGTGCCTCTTGATCAACAAATTCTTTATGTGCATATCAGAGCCTAGCGGAAGTTCTGCTTTCAGGTGCGTACGTGTTTCTGCAGTCGTGACCGCTGTGAAGTTAGTCCTTGTTGTCGAAGCCGTTTGCCACAATCTTGTTGTAAAGAAATCATGTATCAATAGGACTGACATTATGATGATATGGATGCTGCCAGTGCGTGACTAGCTCGCGGTGAGCCGTGAGTGGGACGGTGGCTTACATAATAAACAAATAAGTAACTTATCAACGAAATTTATTTTACCAAAAAAAACATAATCGATGACTGTCAGGGATGAGCACGTCCGCATCATCGAAACGCATCAAATTCGACTCACCACCATCCGAGAATGACCAGAATCCAGTGGATGACCTCGAACAAGAGCACTGCACGATCTGCTTGCAGTCGTTCCTCGACAGAACCATCATCCCCGTGTGCGCCCACGAGTTTTGCTTTGAATGTATCCTCTTATGGTCTGGTACGTGTCCCTGACTTTGACGACGACTCAGAAAAAAACTAAACTAAAAATTGTCTTTCTCTAGAACAATCACGCAAATGTCCCCTTTGCTCGAGGTCGTTCAACGACTCGTACCTCATCCATCATATCCGCTCGCAGTACGACTACCAGAAGCATTACCTCCCCCCGTTGCGGTCGTCTTCGCCACCTCCGCTCGCACCCGAGTCTCGCGCCAACGCCCTTAGAAATACACGGCGGGAACGTCAGTGGGGTCGGAGGCAACGACGAGAGCGCGAGGAAGCAGAACAGCTCGAGCGAGCCATCGCGCGGCGTCGATGGATATACCAACACCACCTCTACGCAAAGGTCGGTCGTTTCTTTATTTTTCGATGACTCGTCACAGCACCAGGTGGTTGACCTTGGTTGCAGCACGTCGCTTCCAATCCATATACCCGTTACCGCCCTTTCCCCACCCCCACTCAGTTTGCTGCTTCCCCGGACCTTATCAGCCGCATGACAATATTTCTACGCCGCGAACTGCGCGTATGGCCTAATCTGGACGTCGAGGTGAGCTTCCATACCCAAGAATCATGCACGCCTCGTGTTGATCTCATTCATATCTGTTATCCGGTAGTTCCTTACAACCTACATCATATCGCTCATGAAATCAATAGATATCCGCTCAGAGTCTGCCGTAAAATTGTTGTCAGAATTTCTGGATCTCGACACGCCGTATGATGCAGGCGCGAGGCATGTCAATGCCGAGCACTTTGCGCACGGTAAGTGCGGCCTTTGTGCTAGTCGTTGGTGGTTCTGACGCCGTACGACATGATTTACTGTAGAGATTTACAGCTATCTTCGGAGCCCGTATCGTGACCTCAAGATGTATGACCAAGTAGCCCAGGTATGAGTTGTGCTTTCATCTACAAATGGTAGGTTGATATCCTGGTTATCCAGTATGACACCCCCCCAGAAATACCACCGCCACAGGAAATAGAAAGAGGCAGCCGTTGGAGCGCAGAGCGTTCGCCATCCCGCCGATTGCGTTCTCGGTCTCGTTCGACATATCAGTCTCCTGTGCCCCACCGCGAAAATAATGCAATGCATTCGCCACCTGCAGGACATAGTAGAGACAGCTCCGCGGAGGCTCTCCGTGAGGACAGACCTAATTACAGGCGCAATCCCAACCGGCCGCCACGCGGTAGAGACGACTACGACCTTCGTAACCATCTATCCGGTAGAAGACACAGCCCTCCCGACGGCGTTCGGGATGGTTTACCCAACAGCCATCCTGGGAGGACTTATCTACAGGCGTCAAATTCTGCCGTTATACCAGAAAACCAGAACAACGATTTACCTGATCAACCAAATATTCCAGCCGACGAAAAGGAAAAATCCCAGACGGTAGCTGACAAGGAGGACAACGTTGCAACAATAGACACCCCAAAAATGAGCGCGCCCCAAGGTGATGGTTCTGAGGCCGCTCTGGCTGCCAGTGAGGCTGATGTGACTCGTCTTCGGCTTACTGGTGATGGCATGATCGCGGATTACGTGGACAATGTTGCTGGTTCTGCCGCGAACCCTCGGCCGTCACGTAAGCGCTCGGCTGCTATGGATGACCGTGTTCATCCCTGTCACCGTTCGTTATCGCAGTCCGTGCAAGCCTACCTCTCACGACCCGCGCTGCCCTGGCGTCCATCCAAGAATTCCCCCGTAACAAGGGACGAATCGACGACTGATAGCTGTACCATGGACACGCGTCCCAAGCTTCTGCCTCGACTCACGAACGGCCCGACCAGCCCAGCCGTCGGCAAATTCCCATCTCCCCGCCAGACGACCGTTGAGAGGACGACTGACGGTCCGCCCATGGCCAACGACGATGTAACATGCGAGCAACCACCCCACGGCCGCCGTTCTCAGCCATGTATTTTTTCGTCTGGCCACATGGTGCGCAGTAACACCCAGGACCTGGATACATCCCTTGGCGTCGCGTCCTCGTTGCACGGGGACGAGCGGGGTGCGTGTGAGGACAATGTAATGGTGGCTGATGACGCATCACGATCGAGGGACGGGTCCGAGTCTAGATCGGGCTCTGGCTCAGGGTCGACGACCACGCGGCCGTTTGGAACCGATAAGACGATCGAGAATGAAGCGACGGACGTGGAATTGTCGGCACTCGAGACAAGGCTGAGGGCGCGGGCACGTGTGCGTATGCGGCTTGCGGCGATCAAGGATGTGGTGGGATCGGTGTCGGGTTCGAGATAGGTGGTTTTGCTGACGCGTATCGTACGCGTCCGTCTGTCGACGTGGCTTCTGTCGACGTGACCGTATGCTCCCAGGATGCTGGAGAGCTTGATCGGAAGGAGCATAGGAGCCGGGTCACCCAAAGCATCCCTAAATAGGATTCACAAGGCCAAGCGAGGACACCAACGTGCGGTGCGCAGTCAAACCGTACCAAAGGACAGGGCATGACTTGAGCATGTCGAATCGGGACGATTGGGATGGCGAGGCAGCGTACACCGCTCGGAGCGTCGGAGGTGGCGTCGCACGTGTGGCTTGATTATTGATGGGGTCAGGTCCAGGGAGTTGGGGTTCTGTTTTCAGACGCAATGGAGAGGAATTCTAGAACGTGTCGTTTTTGTACGTGGGTGTTCTGTTTGTATGGTGGGTTGGCACGTGTGTGCCACTGTAATGATGGCGGTCAATATTGGTGTTTACTGCTGTCTGGACTTGGATGACGGTCTGGATCGACTCGGAGTCGGACCACGCGATCGCCACTGTGACTGTGCTTGGCTCTCTGGTCGTAATACGGATCTCGGCTTGCTGACTCGGAGTGGGTCAAAATGGAACTGGCCAGCATGTAGGCACAACATGCTCTGGATGGGTAGCCTGGTCTTGACACATGGATAGAGATGATTACTTACGGCTTACTGGCGCGGTCCAACGGCATGTCACCACACTCATAGTACCAGTGCTCGTCCAACGATGCGGCCTGTCCGAAAAACGAAAGGATAAAGAGACATGGGATAGGATATTAGATATAGTAGATCGAGCGAAATGGAAACAAAAAAAGTTCGACGTGTTTTAAAAAAGGCGTCCAACATTCTATACTCTAAGCTAAAGCGGTGTGTATCATAAGACTAAGACTAGATACTAGAGAACTAGGCGTAGACGAGGTAATTGGTATTAGGACGAAAATAGGTTCAGAGCAAGGGCTACAGAAGAGTTCAATAGGTGAAATAGTGGTATGTACGATGGACGACTATAAACGAGACGGGTCGATAACGTCTGGGAGGAGACCAGGAAAGTAGAAGTGTGAAGCGTCTTGATGAAGCAACGAAGCAGGCGGAAAATCGGGATGTGGATGGTATGGGAAAGATGGTAGGGAGGGGCCAGTCGGGACAGACGACCGTGATGACGATGGCAATGGCGATGATGATGATGATGATGGACGCCAATGAATGACTCGACCCGGGAACGCTTCCAACCTCCCGAATCCGGAGATGCATGATGTCGAAACCAAATATGCGTTACGCATGTGTGTCTGCAAAGGCGCTTCTCGGAGAACGAGGGCAACGAGGCAGTGTGGGCGGAAAATAAAAAAGGACAGGGTTGCTTCCCTTGCCCGTATCTATGCCTCATCTATTCGTTTTTCTCCTTTTCTATTCTTCCCGGTTCTTCTTCTGCCCCTGTACGCGTGCGTGTCAATTATAGGAAAACATGGGCTGTACTGGGAATTAATGAGGGGGGGCTTTGACGTTTCCGTAGAGTATAGCAATAAACAATAAAAGGGGAAAAAAGCAACAAGGGGAGAACGGGAGAGAGGGATATATAGAGAAATATGATAAGAGGAGAGATTATGAGCAACGAGATGGTAGAGTTTGATGTCGACTAGTTGATGGTGTATATGTAAAAGGGGGACCGTTAATGGTTTGTGAGCGAGAACAACATGAAGCGAAAGCGAGGGTGTGGGCTCCAGAAAAGTGAGCGATGATTAAATGCACGATGTGTGATAAGTCGAATTCTCGAAAAAGGGCGGCCGAATGGAAACACAGTGGTGGGAGGGAAACAAAACAAAAACATACAAAAGAGCGAATGGATAAATGAAGGGACAGGCACGGGTTTAATAAAACATACAAGACAAAAAAGGAGCGAGTTATAAAAAGGAGAGAGAGAAAAAGTGCATCGTAAAGTGTTTTCGTGGAGAGTGCGTAAAAATAACGAGTGTCAATCGTAACGCGGAGGGGAGTGGGTGTGGTGGCGGTGTGGTTGTCATTGAAGGAGACCGACATGTCGCGTATAACGGCATCCCCGAAATGCGTGCGATCACGCTTCTTGAACGTCTTTGTCTGATCTCGCGTGACTTTGTCCTGATGCAGAAGTACGAAAAGAAGGCACGGGCGTTGAATGCCGCTGACCCCAGGAAGGAGAGATTATGTGATGAGGAAGAGGAGGATCTAGCTGCCCGCTACGGCGTGGTTCGGAAGACGTATAAAAGTGTCTACCACGCGGTGACAGGACGCGGTCGTGTGCGCCAACGGCGGAGAAGCTTGACCTTGCCGACCCCGACGGATGAGACCAAGATGCAAACTCTGGACGAGTGAACGGGACAAAGGTCTGAGGATCCCATTGCGGCTGGGGTTGCAGCGCAAAGGGGGGTGGGATACTCAGAGAGACAGGGCTGCTACCTAGTTCGTTGGCAGAACGGGCGGAAGCATCATGGCGTTGAGCGGTATTTACAAACGTGCGCGACGGGAGTTGTGGTGAGAAAGGAGACGAACTGCTGTGTGGTTCCAGGGCACTAAAGTTTATGGGAGGAAGGACTCTGGAAAAGTGGGGTGAAGTCTCGATGTGCGTCGCTTGGGCGGCAGGGTGTGGAGCGAGACCGCGTGTGCTCCCTCGAGAATCACGAGTGGAAATACCGTCCGGCGACCGAGGGGGGAAGGGAGACTGGGAGTTTCCCAATGGAGTTCCAGGGCTCGTATGCACTCGTCGCGGAGGGTCCCGTTCTTCTGCGGACGAGTGTCGACGTTGATGAGGCGAGGATGACCAACCAGGCATGCCTGGACCTGACAAGGGACGGCTGGAATCCAAAGACCCTGCGGAACGGGCGCTGCCAGGACCTGAGTGGGAGACCTCAGAGGCGTGACCGCCGGTAGGCGGGGAGGGATACGAGGAGGAAGAAGGGCCAGCGGTGGTCACGATAGGGAAGGGACCAAACTGAGGGGGACGCGTCAAGGGGGCCGATTCGCCCTGTGGCCGCCTAGCCTTTTGGCGCTGATTCTAGAGAGCAAGATCAGCAGTAATTGATAGGACAAAAAATAAGAGACCGACTTGAAACCAAATCTAAGAGAGAGGTGAGGGTAGGGAGGGACGATCCATGATCTGAACGTACCTGTACTTTACGGGCGCTCAAGCCTATTTGACGACCGACTTCTTCTCGCATGGCTGTTGTGGGGAAGCGGGACTGGGAAGAGTTGGAGAGGGCTAGAAGGAAGCGGAAAAAGGGACGCACCTTTGCTAGAAGAGCATGGAGGACGGCAGACTGGTGCGGCGTCGTAAGCGTACGGGTGCGCTTCTTTTTTGGAGGGGCAGTGGTATGCAGGGCAGAGTGCTCGGAGAGTTGGCTTGGGTCTGCCTCGGTCTCGTTATCTGCCATTCCGCTCTGAGAGGAGGAGTCGGAACTGGGAGAGGCTCGCGCAGCAGCCATGTATGGGAGTCGGGACGCTCGTGGTCTTTTAGTTGGGTGGTTTATGCTTACGTCTTTGTCAGGGTGACCTTGTGGATAGTTATGCGAGAACGTGTGATTTGCGGTCGGGGGAGGTGAACGGAAGTGCTCTGAAGGGGTAGCTGGCAAGGACATTGGCGAAAAGGAATTAGCGGAAGGAGTAGATGACATTCAGGAGGCGAAATGGGGTAGAAATAATGAACGAAGGAGGCTCATCGGGGAGGAGGACTTTGTGGACTAAAATCAAGGACGGGGTGGGTAAAAAACAATCTCAGCGATGAGCATTTTGAACTCGGCGACGAGGATGACAAGTCTAGGAGGATGTCAATTCAATTCATTAAAGTCACGCTGCTGCAGGCTCGTCTCAACTTCATTTCGGATCGCGACCAGAAGGAGAACAAAAAAAAAAGAAACGACCCCAGGATCACCATGACAATCCACTGCAATGGACGTCGTGTGATCGACTGGGCCTCATTTATTAAACGGATCCGTGACATCGCACTAGCACTACGCACGCGAGCAAGGGTGAAACAATACAATCCAGATCGCAACTAGTCATTTAAACTTTGTCATAATTGCGGGAGCGCCTCGGTGATAGCGTACAAAGTTTGAGGGGGGAATTGAAACCACGGCTCTACGATTTTGCAGTGGTCCTTTTGGCAGATATCTCGGAAAATCCCGAACTACACCTGAAACGTAGACATCCTCGTCCCTGCGCTAATGTCGTATTTTCTCCCTCATCTTCCCTCTGGTTGGCACGTCGACGAGGCCATCAAGTCTGAAGAAGATCGCGTCGTCGTCATTCGCTTCGGTCATGACTGGGATCCACAGTGCATGACAATGGACGAGACCCTGCACTCTGTCGCGGAAAAGGTCCAAAACTTTGCCGTCATTTACCTGGTTGACATCACTGCGGTCCCGGATTTCAACAAGGTTGGCCCGTTTCACTTGTAACACGCATGTCCTAATCGGCGGAATTAGATGTACGAGTTGTACGATCCCTGTACAGTCATGTTCTTTTACCGGTGGGTGTCTGACCATGCTCCGATCTGCCATGTGCTCATTTCTTGTCCACAGGAACAAGCACATCATGATTGATCTGGGAACGGGTAACAATAACAAGATGTACGTGTCTTAGCCCTTTTGTCGTTTCAGCGTCTCACATGCATCGCATCGACAGCAACTGGGCCATGGATAGCAAGCAAGAGGTACGGCGCTCGTCTACCCGCATACGTCTATTCACTCTCCCTAGCTTATCGACATCATCGAGACGGTCTATCGTGGCGCCTCGAAAGGCCGTGGTCTCGTCGTTTCGCCCAAGGGTCTGTCCCCTTTCTCTCTTGCGCTCGTACTTCTGACGAGGTCCTGTAGACTATTCCACTCGGTACAGGTACTAGCCTGTGTCTGTCTTGCCTTGTAGATTGAGCTTGTATAGTACTACTGCGATGGAAATGAGGGCAGGCCGTTTCGCGTACTGGATGACATAATCCAACACAACCTCCTAAGTTTTTTGTTGCTTGTCGTCGTCGTCGTCGTCGTCCAGCACAATGTCCGCGAGTCCAGCGCCGTCGTCCACAACGCATTTCGTGTCGTCTGTCGCACCGAGCACCGTCGCGTCCTCGCCACCACCCACCGAAGATGACCCCATCCCCGACTCGGAACGCGACACGCGCGAGGTACGTCCACGTTCATTCATCGTCATTACTACCCTCACCCCACCAGTCCTCCGCGGCCCCAGTCGAAGACACCGTACGCACCCCCTTACACACACTTCACCACGCCCCACTCATACATTCCCACTAGCAATTCCGAGACCGATTCGCGCGCCTCGAACGTCTCCTCGAAAAATCCTTTACGTACTCGAATCTCCTCGGACAGCAAATGGACAAGGAGAAACGCACATCGGCATTACGCGCCGCGATGCACGTCGCACCATCGCCCTCGGACACCGGCACAGCACGCAAACGTACGACGCGTAAAGCGCCCAAACGGCGCGTGCCAGAGCAGCCCGAGGAGGAAGCCTCGTTTGACAAGCCGTCCGCTGTCGAACACGTCGGTTCGGACGCGGCGGGGGCGCGTCCCGAGTTTTTACAACCGGCGTTGGTCACGGGGGGCAAGTTAAAAGAGTATCAGCTCGAGGGCGTCGAGTGGATGGTGTCGCTCGACAAGAATGGCGTCTCGGGTATCTTGGGTACGTTTTGTCGTATGCGTCAGGCGTGCTGCTGACGCGTGTCTGTAGCGGACGAGATGGGGCTGGGCAAGGTGAGTCGCGTCTGGTTGTCTCACACTGTCCTGCAAATAGCCAACACATTGCTACAAGACGCTTCAAGCGATTGCATTCAATGCGCATCTCCGCGAGCTAGGACATTTCAGACCTTTCTTGATCGCGTGTCCGCTCAGCGTCATCCACAACTGGATCGACGAATTTCATCGGTTTGCACCTACTGTAAGGGCCCTTCTTCTTACGCTCTTGCGCGCTCACGATGTTTTCAGATCCCGGTGTGTATGTACCATGGTTCACCCGAGGAACGCGCCGAGCTTCGACGCACAGTGATGCGCGAACCGGATGACGGGTCTGAAGCGGTTGCTGCCCCTGGCGAACGAATCATGGCCTCGCCAAGGGGCGCAAGTAAAACCAGCAAAGCAAGGACACGTAAGAGCAGTCATGTCAAGCGACGCAAGATCGATTTAGACGACGATGAGGATGAGGACGACCATGAACGTATACCTGCTACACGTCATACCCGTTCGCCTTTGAAAGCGACGCTGCCACGTCAGACGAAAGAAACATTTCCGGTCGTCGTCACCACGTATGAGATGATCATCCGAGATCAACCCCATTTGTCAAAGTACAACTGGGGTTACATCGTCGTTGACGAGGGCCACAGGCTGAAAAACCTCAATTGCAGACTCATTCAGGAGATCAAGAAATACCCGAGTGCGGGACGGATGATTTTGACGGGCACGCCACTCCATGTGCGTACCTTGTCAACCATTGGTACCACGCGTGTTTGACCAGTTTCATTTTGTCACAGAACAACCTCGCGGAGTTGTGGTCTTTACTCAATTTTATTCTTCCCGATATCTTTGACGACTTGGATACTTTTCAGGAATGGTACGTCCCACGGCACCGTTCCTCTCGCGTGGCCCCTTCCTTGTTCCCGCTTTTATTTGCCGAACATGTCTCATGACTCACGTCAACGTTAGGTTCAATCTTGGCACCTTGCAATCTCGCTTGTCACCCACCCAGTCCACCCACCTCATCTCCACGCTTCACGGCATACTCAAGCCGTTTCTCTTGCGTCGTCTGAAAGCCGACGTGGAAGGGCTCCTACCACCTAAAAAGGAATATGTTATCTACGCACCACTCAGTGTGAAACAACGGGACTTGTACGACGAAATTGTCGAGGGTCGTATTCGTCGGTTTTTGCTCGCAAAGGGGATACAGGATCCGTTGGCGGAAAAGATCGAGATAGATGTCAATGCGCCGAGAAAGTTGAGAGGGGGGAAGAGGAGGAGATATGATGTGGACGGGAGTGATGATGAGTACTTCCAGCGGATGGAAAAAGGGGAGGAACGCGGAACAAAGAACGCGGACGAGGTAGAAGAACTAGGGAGACAGTATCGGATGCGGGAAAATGGTGCGTAGGCTCGTCTACACGGTGGTAGATGCTGACCGGTGGGGAACATAGTCAAGGGCATCAACAACATGCGTCTTCAGAACACGGTGATGCAACTGCGCAAAGCGTGTTCGCATCCGCTGTTGTTTAGTGATCCGACGGAGCCGTTGCCAGAGACGACGGAAGAGCTCGTTGATGCGAGTGGAAAGATGATGCTACTCGAACGGTTACTGGACGAGCTGTTTCGTACGAAACACAAGGTGCTCTTGTTCAGCCAGTTTACGACCGTGATGGACATTATCGAGGTGCGTGTGTGAGGTGCCTCGTCTGATCAGATAGCTCATGTGACGATAGACGTGGGCGACGCAAGTCAAGGGATGGCGGATTTGCCGTATCGATGGGTCGACGAGTCCATTGGAGCGTCGCGAGCAGATGAATTTGTTCCAGGCAGCAGGGAATAGGGCAGACGCGCCAATGTTGTTCTTGTTGAGTACACGCGCTGGAGGGCTAGGGATTACGTTGACAGCTGCGGATACCGTCATTTTCTATGATCAGGACTGGGTGCGTCGGCGCGGTGGACGGGAACGTCATGCATGCTGACTGTGTATGTGCCAGAACCCGCAAATGGATATCCAAGCGCAGGACAGGGCGCACCGAATTGGTCAGACCAAGCCTGTGCTCGTGTTTCGGTTGGTGACTGCGCACACGGTCGAGACGCGGATCATGCAGCGTGCGACGGAGAAGCGCAAACTAGAGGCATTGGTGATTGCCAAGGGTACGCCTTTTTGCATTGTTCGTGTCTGGTGTTGCGTGTCGTTGACGGTGTGGGATAGGCAAGTTCAAGATGCCAGGACAGGTGGGACGCACCAAGGCGGACAATATCGCTGACATGGCGGCGGCCTTGCTTCGACTCGAGGGTGATCACATCGAGGTGGTACCCGAGACGCGCGAGGGCAAACAGGACGTGTTGAGTGACCGCGATTTGGGCATATTGTTGGATCGGAGTGACGCTGTGTTTACGGATCGACGCAAGGGATGGTCGAGCGAGGAAGTGGTACAGGTGGGCGGAAAGAAGGCGGCGTTTGCGGTGTATGAGGCGCCGGTGCATAATGGGAATGAGTTGGTGGCCAAGATTATGGGTGAGGATGTACCAGAGTAGATTGTCATATGTGTACACTTTCGTTTAATCGATGACTGAGATCGGATGTAAGTAGATGATCGACGGGGGTTTATTTAGCGTTTTTTAACTTGAGTTCAGGCTCTCTACGAGCGATGCATGGTGAATCTCGCTCACACTCCACCTGTGGCCATTTTGATATATCCCGAGACTGCTATCACAAAGAGGGTGATACATCCCCCACTGTGGTCCATCCTTGGAGCTGATATATCTCCTGCACTGTAGAACCCGTGCTTGCTTGTCCTGGTATACCAGAACCAGACAGTGCTTCTTTCGATCGTGTCGTCACTGTGCTCCTTGACCTGATCTATAAAGCTCTATGGCCTGCACACTAGTGTTGAAAGTCAATGGCACTGGGTCTCATGTGTTTGTAGACAGTGACGCTGGTTGGAATGACCTGGCACGGCTCAGGGCGTTGGATGGAGACCGCCACGTCCGCATGACGGCGATGGCGAACGAAGTTAAACATCACGCGCACACGTGAAATTGATCATGTATCTAGTCGTACTGCCGGATGCCGTGCATGCTGCGTCGATTCAACGTGCACATGTCCCGAATAATCGGAAGCAAATTACAGAATCGCAAAAATGGAATCATGAATGGACGGCCAGAGTCGTCCTTAGCCTCGGCTTCTCGCACACTGCACTGCCAAGTACATAGCCGAGTAGCAAAAGTGACTTGAGACACGAGTCAGAGTTGTGGGGGGTTGTCACATCATAATGATTGCTGTCAAATTCTGACATCATGATGGATAAATTGATGGCGACGTGGCACGCGCGGTCCTTTTCCTTGTCAGGTACATACAGCCCCCAGCCAGGGATTGGCACCGACGCTTAGCAGGCGCCATCGTTTGCAGTGTCTTGCAACCGGATCCGAGCCGTGACGATCGCGGGAGCGAGCGTCACGCGCGAGGGTCCGAAGCGTACGGAGGGCACCGACTCGGAAAGACTATAGCCTAGCGATGTCGAACGTCCCAACTTTACTTGCAATATGTATTTTTTTTTCGGGGCCGAACGTGTCATCATGAATCATCGATCGTGGATCTTGGGCCGTCGCCACGTCCCGGGTACTGTACTCTTAGTAATTCGAGAGTGGCACCGAGGATGTGAACGTGAACAAGCCTTGGTTATCGAATTTAGTCCTTGATTCCGAAGAGGTAAACGTTATTCAATCCCACTGATCGTGAAGATTGGGCGAGCGGGGGGCGGCAATGACGCATTCGTTCACCATCGAGGAGCAAAGGCATATGCATACGCTCGCACATGTTCGTGGATCTGCTGCATAGTATGTACGTCACGAATAGGGTTCTCCGAGCGTATGCGTACATACATCAGAGCGCCACGATCAAAACTGGAACGAGGTATCATTACAGCGATTACATTACAAACCTTGTAGCAGTACATGCTAAAAAAATAAAAACGCGACAAAAACAAAGCATGGAACACAACCGCGTACAACAGAGCAACTCGGAAGCACAAGACTATCCACGCCATCATGTCGTAGACGTCATCACCGGCATCAACCTCTTGGTCGGGGCAAGAGCATGATTATCGATCGCAATACCTAGCATTAACAATAGAATCAGTACGAGTAAAAGGGAAAGCGGGCGCCACATACTTCGAGTCGCATTCGCAGTTTTGTAAATCCCAATCAACCGATGACTCAGTTCAAACATATCGTTTCTACCAATACCGTGCTCGGATCATGCAAAAGCAAAAAAGAACGAAGCACCAACGTACCTCAATGAGATGATGATAAATTGCGCATTCTTGGTCCGGTCCTTGATGTAATTGGCGACAATAGATACATTGCGGAAATCCAGCGCAGCGTCGATCTCGTCCATAAAGTAAAGAGGCGTAGGCTGCACGATCAAATCAACCAGGGACATCTCGAAAGCATGGTGGACCTTACCTTGAAAACGTGGAGCGCAAACACGAGGGCTAGAGAACTCAATGTCTGCGGTTCACGATACTCGTCATCATCTCCTAGTACCCGAAAAGCAAAACACGCACCTTTTCGCCGCCCGACAAATTCGAAATGTTTTTCCAGCTCTTTTTAGGTGGCATCACACTAAAGATGATACCCTCTGAGAACGGATCCATGCTGTCAACCAACTCGAGCTCCGCATTCCCTCCTAGAGTGATCATCTGTCGACGGATACGTAAGAAAAGTGTCGCTCGACAAGAAGATCAACATACGAACCTGGTACATCTCCTTTAGCTTCAACGAAATCAAATTAAAGCCCGCCATGAACTCATCCAAACGCTGTCTCCTGAGATTGTCATATGTCTGCTTCTGTGCGTCGCGCGCCTCGGTGATCTGATCAAGGTCTTTGGCACGACGAAGAAACTCTTCCTCGCGTCGCTTGTAATCCTTGAGCACGGACAGATCAGGCTTGGCATTGTTCAGTTTTTCTGTCACGTGGAGATCAACGTCAAGACGTGGCGGGGAGCGGCGAGCTTACCGTCGAGATACTCGGAATCAGCTACAAGGTCGCGCTTTCGGAACTGAGTCAGTTCGTCGACGCTGTAGATGTGCAACTCGTTTGAGGATTGACGTGGCTTGGGCGGTTTCTTGGGTGGCTGTGCTGAGGGTTCTCCATCTTCCTGTTTGACTTGAGGCTCAGAAGGCTCTCCATCCGCAGCCGTCGCCTCTGCCTCCGGCTCTTCTTCGTCCTCATCCTCATCGTCGCTACGTCCTTGTATCAGTAAGGGGCATGCACAACTGTAATCTCACTCACTCGATTTCCTGCAACTTTAGCTTATCATGCTCCGTTTGCCAATGTTGCAACGCCTCCTCGTTGGATGCAGCCTCCTTTTTGATATCGCCCAATTTTTGCGTCAACTCCATCTAACGCAACTAGTCAGCCACGGCTCAGAATCAACCCTCCACCACACGTACCTCTTTTTTCCTAAACTCTTGTATCTCTTCCCTCTTGGTCTCGAGCTGCGTTTTGAGCGTGTCTAAATCGTCCTTGGAGTTCTCCGCCGCCGTCTGCGCATCCTCCACCTTTTCCTTGAGCTCCTCCAAGTACGTCTTCACCTCTTCAAGCTGCGTCTCCAACTGCTTGATCTCTTCGTCCGCCTCCGCCACGGTAGTCGCGTTCCCAGCAATCGCAGCCGCATGCTTGACCACGTCCTTTTCTGCCTTTGCCTTTGCCACTTCGGCTTTCGTGATCTCGTCGTTGGCGAGGTTGATGTGCAATTTGATCCCATCGACCGTCGAGCGTTGTTTCAACAGTCGCGAACCACCAATCTCGAGAATTTTCTTCTCAAGCTCCCCGATGGCGTCCTCGATCTTGCCCGATTTCGTTTGGAGCTGTTCCAGTTCGGCCGCCGCGTCTGCAATCACCTCCTCGAGAGCCTCGATTCGCGCCACGTCCCGAGCGTCAGGCTTGCTCTGGGCCCTAACAGATCAAACCGATCAGGTCAAAACACACGGAGGCAAGAAAAAAGGAGAAAGAACGGGCGCCGCGCGATGAATGCGACACTACGCACTTGAGGTCACGCACTCGCTTCTCCGCATCTTCGAGCCGCTTCCGACCATTGTTCACTGCCATCGCTAGCTTCTCCACACCCATCTCTAACTCTGGCCCTGTAAGTGCCAGTCGCTCTCCCTCTCCCTCCAACGCCCTGAGCGCTTTCGTTGCCTCTTCAAGTTCCCTCGCCGCTGCTTCGCTCTCCTGTTCGTACTGCCTCAACACCTCCGGTCTCACTACATCCGCCGCCAGCTTGGAGCTCATTCCCCCACGTGCGACGTGGTTACCTCCCCCAGACATCGTTCCAGACGAGTCGATCAGTTGACCCGCGAGCGTGACCACACGCCACCGTTTTGCACTACCAAACGCAATCCGGTTGGCCTGTTCGAGGTCGTCCGCGACGAGGGTGTTCCCAACGGCTTTATAAAACGCAGGCAAGAATTTAGGATCTTTGGGTTTGATGAGGTCGTACAGCCGAGGAACGTTTTCGGGCGTCTGAATCCGTTCGTTGACGCGCTCGGTGGAAAGCTTCTCGAGGACCATGAAGGAAGCACGCCCGACGTTTTGAGAGCGCAGAAAGTTGATACAGGCTTGACCTTGCGCGACGGTGTCAACGACCATGTTGTGGAGTGCACCGCAGGCAGTGGAGATGGCGACGTCGTATTTATCAGGGATCGTTCCGAGACTGCCTAGACGACCCTGCAAGCGGTATGAGTGATCCGTCTGCGAAAGGGCATGTAAGGCGCACGCACGTGAAAACCATCGATGCGCCCAGTTTGCTTCAGACGAGTGAGGTGGTCGAGAACTTTGTTTTGCGACGTGCTGGCAGCTTGAGATGCTTTTGCTTCCTCCGTTCGCTGTCGAAGAGACGATACTTTGCCCCGCAATTCCTGCACACGAGCTTGGGCATCCTACGAAACGCAAACAGTTGTGAGCGACGAGCGACCTTCGCGTTCAAGCGTGCTTACATGAAAATTCTTCGTATGAGCTTGTAGTTCCTTCTGTAAAGTCGCCTTCTTCGCCTTCAAATCATTTAATTCATCGAGCTACAGGAAACGTGAGTTGGATCCGCAAGCGTGTCATGCGACTGACCTTGGCCTGTTGTGTTGCTTGCTGTTGCTCAAGGTCTTCCTGCGCATTCTTGACCGCATCCTTAAGCCCGGCGACCTTCTTTGCCAATGCATCCCTTTCGCTCGTCGCTACACCGATCCCCGCCTTCTTCGCGTTGATCTTGTTGACCCATGGCTGGAGCTCTTTCTGCTTGACCTCGATCTGATCGTGGAACACTTGCGTCTTGTCTGTCAGCAGAGCGTTAGTCGATTTAGAGGCGATGCGTATATATAGCAGACCTTTCAAACTATCTCGAATACTTTCGAGAAGGTCCTCTTCTTTCTTCAGGTTTGCCTCATGCTCCTCGATCTCTGCACGTTTTCGATCGATTTTGGCACTGCTCTCCTGGATTGTGCGTTCAGCGGCTGCTTTAGCTTGTTCGTCCTATGGGGAACGTCTGAGAGAACTATACAGCACGACGAAGATGAAACAGCGCACTTCTTGATGTGTCTTCTTGAGTTTCTTTGCCTTGGCGTTGGCATGTTTGCGCCGCTCCTCGAGCCCGACAGCTTGCTTCTCTCGCGCAGTCTGGTCTTTGACGGCTTCTTCAGCTGCAGTTTTTATTTCCTATTCGAGCGGGAGATACATGACGGGTGATCAGGACAAAATGTCTGAAACAGATCACTAGCGACGAACCTCGTATGCCTTCTCACGTTCCTCGTAGTGCTTTTCCAACATCTCTAAATGAGTAATGTCGTCCTTGTTTCTCTCCGTCTCCGCATCTAGCTCTTTCTGATATTTCGCCTAATCACGAATAGTCTCAGTGCGTTGCAGGTGACGTAGAACAAACATAAAAACTACTCACGATCTGCGCGTTAAACCTGCGCTCGTTCTCCAAACACTTCCAGAGGTACCACTGCCAAAGCCTACTCTTTGCTTTCACAAGATCGTTGAACAACCTCAGGTAATCCAGAGCCTCCTTCCTCTGTGCCTCGAGCGCGTTCTTCTCCCGCTCAACGATCCGGAGTCGATTCAGCTTCTCGCTGCGCTGGTCGGTGAGCGCTTCTACCTGCGCGAGAGCTTCTTCGATCGGGGTCTTGTATGAGGAGGTGCCAATGATGTCTTCCAGGTACTCGAGCAGCCCATCCTCGTGCTCATTCTGTGCCTTAGGCTTCATCTGTGCGATCGACTCGACTTCGCCCTGACGAACAGATATGCGAAAGTCAGCTGGGAACGGGAGAGGAAGAGTTATTGCAAGGGAAATCACCTGCAAGATGAGGAACCGTTTATGGTCGAGATCGATACCCCGACCTTTGAGGAGGATCTGTACTTCGGTAAAATTGCTGGCCCGTCCATCGATTGCGTATTTGCTCGAGTTATTCTTGTATGCTGTCCGCGCCACAACCAATTGCGAGTTTGGTACGACCTTGTATGCATCGGGAGCCGGCTATCATGCGCGTGAGGATATACAAAAGTAAATGCCGAATACAAAAAGGCCGTACCAAATCAATGATTTCCCGAAAGTGGACCTCAACACTGCAGTCGCCGAGATCGGGATACCGAGCCGAGTTATGGATCAACTCTGAGAGTTTACCCTGACGCATTTTTGCTGCACGATATCCAAACACGAACAACAGCGCGTCAATCGTGTTTGATTTGCCTGAGCCATTGGGACCAACGATTGACGAAAAAGACTAGCCAGACTTGATGAGGACAAAGGCTCAAGTACGAGCATGCCAAGGCGTACCTTGTGAAAAGGTCCAATCTCCTGTCTTCCCGCGTAGCTTTTGAAGTTGACTAGCACTATTTTGTGGATGACCAATCGAGCCTTTGGTCCGTTCTCTTCTTCCTTTGGAGGCGGTTGCGACAAGGTTTGCGGTCTAACTCTCGGTTCTAAAAGTGAATGCTCTTCTTCCTCTTCCTCTGCGACCGGTGGTGCACGTTTTGGGGTCCGGGACGCCTGACTCGGTGAGTTGTTCTCGTTGGTATCTTGTCGTGGTTCGGGTGTCGGATCCTTGGGCGGCGTGACAGGGGCTGTCTTGTGTGGTCGTGGTGTAGAGGCAGCATCCTCTTCCTCCTCCACTTCTTCGACATCACTCTCGAGCCTCAGGGGTTTGCGCGCTGAACGAGCCGTCTTTGTCGTCCTCGAGGATGGGGGTTTGGCCGAGGAACGTCGACTCCTGGGTGCAGGCGGAGGTTGCTCTTCTTCTTCCTCCTCCTCCTCCTTGACCACCTGACGAGACCGAACCCTCCTGGAAGGTTTTCGTGCTGGCGCTTCATCCTCTTGGTGAGAGAGATCTGTTTCGTCTGCTGCGACTGACTGGCCGCGTTTCCGCTTGCCGGTGGTGGCATCGGAGGGTACTGAGCTCGAGCCTGCTGATGTTGGCTGCGGGTCCAAAGTGCGCGTGCGAGAAGATCGTCGTGGGGCCATTGGACACGAAGGTGAACGCGTCGTTGTTCAAGCAGGAAGAAGGAACGCGAGCTGTCACAAGTCACGAGACTGTCACGCGGTCATGTGATATCAGTACGCCCTCACTGATGCTCACTGGCATATCATGTCCATCATTACGCTGTTGGCACACTGTCCACGTTTCAAGCGCGCGTGAATGACTGGTCATCAGCGCTGCTGCCAACCACTGATTACTCCCAACCACTCTCATACTCGGTACACCTCCGTCGACGCCATCAATCCTCCGAGTCGTGTAGCCTGGCACACGGCCGAATTTATGCCGTTTCGAAGAGATTTATCGCTCGGGTGGGCGAACCCAACTTGAAGTATGTAGCGTGATCCAGGATCATGATCACGAACGATGTGAGAGTGCCACTATACTAACTCGGGCGCCGGTTGTTACTTATCGAGGTAGTATCTGTCGTTTTACGAGTACAAACGCGATACATTTCTACTATTAATACTATGGGGAGGTGACCGAGGAAATCAATCCATTCGCGTACGTGAGGAGAGATACAATACGACCTACAATCAAAGACCTACATGGATAAACGGAACCCACTCGTTGAACGACGCTTCACCACTCTCTCGAAGACGCCCAATAGCTTCATGCAGCCCTCGTGCAGCCTCCCGATAATCTGGCCTTGTGCCATTCCGAAAGAGGTGCTCGTACACGTCCCTCGCCACGATGGGCGCAAGCTTATCGCTGATCGACCACATCGTACCGATTACTCCTCCATAACCTGCAAACAACATCCCCGCTGTGATATGGATAGCTTCGTCGGAGAGTTCCTCGTCACCCGTCGCCGTTTGACATGCGGAGAGAAAGGCAAGCCCTCCACGGGTACGTGACAACCCGATCATGTCAGAAATCTTCAAGCGGCGTGCATTGGCGAGACAAAGACCACTGTCAGTCGCACTCGCGGCATCTTGGATTCCATGGCATGCAAAATGGACCCAATCCGCCTCCGTCATGAGTCCAAGAACTTCCTCGACGGTGCCAACAGAGGATTCCAGTAAGGGAGTGCATGCTGAATCCCTAATTACCTCCTTGATGTACTCCATCTCGGTGTGCACACCTGGAAGTCTGGATAGGCCATCTGTGGGTGGCTGCCGAACAGCAAGCAGACGAAAATCGCTGTTAGGTGCCGCGCGAGAAGTATTATGTGACGGTGCAAGAAGACTGAGAGTAGGGACATATGACGAGACAACAAAGTCGAATACTTTGTGTCCGGGTGCTGAATGCTCGGCACCATAGAAACCAGCGGCATGGATAGGAAGAAAGACGAAAGGGCCAGTCGGACACCAAAAGATGCGTGATAGATCTCCAGGCATCTGTTCAGAGATACGGATGAACAGATTATGAATGGAG
This sequence comes from Boletus rex-veris, assembly GCA_038088795.1. Classification (NCBI taxonomy): domain Eukaryota; kingdom Fungi; phylum Basidiomycota; class Agaricomycetes; order Boletales; family Boletaceae; genus Boletus; species Boletus rex-veris. The sequence continues at coordinate 23,530 of JBBPJQ010000308.1, forward strand.
GCGACATGACAAGACATACTGAGAAAGCCAATGCATCCATGACTGGTTGAACAACGCATTTCCACAACGGGGATAAGAAGGATTCCCAGCTCCTGCGGTCCCATCTCTCGATTTTGCCGACCCTTTCAGCAAGAGCGTGGCGAAGGAAACTTTTCAAGACGCCCTTGAGGTCAATGGAGCGCTGGAAAGTGAAATTGGGGAGTGGGACATGGATTACATGATCCACGTTGGCAAGAACGATCAATGCATCGCATCGGCGGTGTGCAGCATTGAGGATAACAATCGGTCCAGAGTGTGCTGAGGCACGGAGCTGAGAGAAATCTTTCTGGAGGAGGAACTGCTCGAAACCAGGAAGGCATCGAATATCCCGGAGCAATTTATCTCGCTCGATCGCGAGCGTACGGTGTCGATTGGCTTCTTGCTGCTGTGTCGCGCGATGGATTGCATCATCAGTCGAATGCGAGGAGGTGGACAAAGATGTTTCGCGAGTGGCACCGGCATGCTCTAATGTGGCAGACAGTTCCCGAAGTCTGCAGGCATGATCTGGGTGAGCGGACGACAGTTCTTCATGAGAGCCGCGAAGCTGAAACAGCTCCCTCCAAACGATGGAACGTCCTTGCTCGAGCCACTCCACAGCAAGTTCTGGGAATCCCGAGTCCAAAGCAGCAGCAGCAGCCTCCCGCACAACATGGGCACCTTCCTTGAGTTCGGCGAAACGGTGTGTAAGAGAAAGGCCAATCCATGCAAGTTGGGGAAGGAGGTTAACGGCAACAGAATGTGCATGGAGGAGAGAACGATGATTTATAAGACGAGCACATGATATCCATTGTTGCGATGCATGAAATCGAGAATCAATAGGACCAATGGAAACAGAAGCAGCATGCGAATACAGTGAGATTGCCCCCTCAAGATCACTCCGCTCCCGGAGGCGCTCGAAACGAGTTCTGAAGGAGTTCCCGAGATCGCTCAGGAAGACGGGCTTATGAGGGTGACCATGAGGGGTGAGGTCAACAGCAACCCTGAGTGTCGAGATCGCGTCCTCGAGATCGCTCAGAGTCTCGAGGCGCTCGAAACGAGCGATGAAGGAGGTCCCGAGGGTGTTCAGCATGGTGGGTTTGTCAGTATGACCATGAGGGGTGAGGTCAACAGCAACCCTCAGTATCAAAATTGCGTCCTCGAGATCGCTCAGCTCCCTGAGGCGCTTGAAACGAGCTATGAAAGAGATCCCGAGGCTGTGCAGGCAAGCAGGCATGTGAGGGTCACCATGCGGGGTGAGGTCAACAGCAACCTTGAGTGTCGAAATTGCGTCCTCGAGATCACTTAGCCCCCCAAGGCACTTGAAACGAGTGACGAAGGTGTTCCCAAGGGTGTACAACACGACGGGCTTGCGAGGGTGACCATGAGTAATGAGGTCAACCGCAACCCTGAGTGTTGAAATCGCGTCCTCGAGATCACTCAGCTCCCCGAGGTGCTCGAAACGAGTTCTGAAGGAGCTCCCGAGGTTGTTCAGCATGGCGGGCTTGTGAGGGTGACCATGAGGGGTGAGGTCAACAGCAACCCTGAGTGTCGAAATTGCGTCCTCGAGATCGCTCAGCTCCCCGAGGCGCTTGAAACGAGCTTTGAAGGAGTTCCCGAGGTTGCTCAGATAACCAGGCTTGTCAAGGTGACCATGAGGGGTGAGGTCAACAGCAACTCTGAGTGTCGAAATTGCATCCTCGAGATCGATCAGCTCCCCGAGGTGCTTGAAACGAATTTTGAAGGAGGTCCCGAGATTGTTCAGCATACCGGGCTTGTGAGGGTGACCACGAGGGGTGAGGTCAACCGCATTCCTGAGAGTCGAAATTGCGTCCTCGAGATCACTCAGCTTCTCGAGGCGCTCGAAACGAGTTCGGAAGGAGTTCCCGAGGGTGTTCAGACGACCAGGGATGTCAGGGTGACCATGAGGGGTGAGGTCAACAGCAACCCTGAGTGTCAAAACTGCATCCTCGAGATCGCCCAGCTCCCCGAGGTGCTCGAAACGAGTGACGAAGGAGTTCCCAAGGTTATTCAGCATGGCGGGCTTGTGAGGGTGGCCATGAGGGGTGAGGTCAACCGCATTCCTGAGTGTCGAAATTGCATCCTCGAGATCACTCTGCTCCCCGAAGCGCTCGAAACGAGTTTGGAAGGAGTTCCCGAGGCTGTTCAGGTGACTAGGCTTGTCAGGATGATCATGAGGGGTGAGGTCAACAGCATGCCTGAGTGTCGAAATTGCGTCCTCGAGATCGCTCAGCGTCCCGAAGTGCTCGAAATGAGTGACGAAGGAGTTCCCGAGGGTGTTCAGACGACTAGGCTTCTTAGGGTGGCCATGAGCGGTGAGGTCAACAGCAACCCTGAGCGTCGAAATTGCATCCTCGAGATCGCTCAGCTCCCCGAGGTGCTCAAAACGAGCTTTGAAGGAGTTCCCGAGGCTGCTCAGATAACCAGGCTTGTCAGGGTGACCATGAGCGGTGAGGTCAACAGCAACCCTGAACATCGAAATTGCATCCTCGAGATCGCTCAGCTCCCCGAGGCGCTTGAAACGAGCTTTGAAGGAGTTCCCGAGGTTGCTCAGATAACCAGGCTTGTCAAGGTGACCATGAGGGGTGAGGTCAACAGCAACCCTGTGTGTCGAAATTGCATCCTCGAGATTGCTCAGCTCCCCGAGGCGCTCGAAACGAGTGACGAAGCAGTTCCCGAGGTTGGTCAGATGACCAGGCATTTCAGGGTGACCATGAGGGGTGAGGTCAACAGCAACCCTGTGTGTCGAAATTGCATCCTCGAGATTGCTCAGCTCCCCGAGGTGCTCAAAACGAGTGACGAAGCAGTTCCCGAGGCTGGTCAGATGACCAGGCGTGTCAGGGTGACCATGAGGGGTGAGGTCAACAGCAACCCGGAGTGTCGAAATTGCGTCTTGGAGATCACTCAGCCCCCCGAGACGCTTGAAACGAGTTCTGAAAGAGTTCCCGAGGTTGTTCAACATGCCGGGCTTGTGATGGTGACCATGAGGGGTGAGGTCAACCGCATTCCTGAGAGTCGAAATTGCGTCCTCGAGATCGCTCAGCTCCCCAAGGCGCTCGAAACGAATGGTAAAGGAGATCCCGAGGTTGTTCAGCAAGTCGGGCCTGTCAGAGTGACTATGAGGGGTGATGTCAACAGCAGACCTGAGTGTCGAAATTGCGTCCTCGAGATCGCTCAGCTCCCCGAGGCGCTTGAAACGAATGGTGAAGGAGGTCCCGAGGCTCTTCAGCATGCCGGGCTTATCAAAGTGACCATGAGGGGTGAGGTCAACAGCAACCCTGAGTTTCGAAATGGCGTCCTCGAGATCGCTCAGCTCCCCGAGACGCTCGAATCGGCGCACCAATGCCACACCAAGATTCCCTAATCCTGTGCGGTACCCGTCATCCCAAACTGAAACAGTTCCAATCACTTTTTGTACAAGTGTGATTGCTTGTTGAAGGTCGGCTAGATCACCGTATCGATCGAAACGCTCCAACAACTGGGCGCTCGAGATCAATAGGTCGTCATCTGACAAGCGTGACTCCGGATGCAACTCCACCGATGATTGGCCCCTTGGATCGCGAGGGCCAATTCTGTGGCCGATACGTAGTTGCAGCATGAAAGAGACGACTCGGTTTTCATGACTGTCAGTGGAGCTGAGCTCCATCGCCTCATGCAACAGTGCCTCAGCCCGTGCTCGATCAACTTCGTCCCTCTGCTTCTCGAATCGCGCCAAGTGCACTGCGGCCAACTGAATCAACGTGGATGGACGGTCAGCGTGACCGACAGGACGGGCGGCAAGTGCACGGCGATTCAAGCTAAGGGGGATCTCGAGAGCAACGCTCGTGTTTTCGACCTGACAGAGGATGAATTTAGCCGTCGCTAGGTTCGACTGAGCGGCTGCATGACTTGGATGGTTCAGCGGACAAGCACTGAGCGCCCGCTCAAACTCCGCAATAGAACGCTCCAGGTCCCGTTTGTCCTTATGCTTCCGGTAAAGCGACAGAGCGATGTGGCCACGGTTCGTTGCGTCTTCCAACTCGTCTGGGGCATTGGTGGTTGACTATAGACATACAATGATCAATGAGGATCGTGTTGACAGAGGTCGCCCACTTACGAAAGGAGGGCTAAGGACCCCTGACGCTGGTGCATCACTGCTCTTGTCATCGCGCCTTTGGACGGTCACAAGAATAGACGAACACGACGATACAATCTCGCCATCCTTTGGGAAGAAGGTAAATGCTGCCATGATGTGAGAACCCGGACGTTGTGCAAAATGCCCTCCTGCTCACGAATGCGATTTTCACTGCGATCCAATAGTCGTTCTACGGTGATTGTCAACTTTCGCAGCCGTTCCCCAGTACCCAGCATGGGGTGGAGTTCGTAAGATGCATAGACCTCAAGACAAACAGTTGCTGATGGATCCGACGGTCTGAGCACTCTGTAAGCACTAATCCAAGATAACGAAGGAGAAACTCACATTGGGATTGGCCCACTCCATTCGACAACTGCCTCGTTCACTGACGAACACTTATTTTCGGTTCTCCATTTCAGGCCACTGTGATGCACGATGGTGTAAAACCCGGCGGGAACACGTCGAAGGCCACAGGTGACATCTGTTACTTGAATACCTGCCTTGTCATTAGCAATCTTCGCAACCATGTGCAGATAAGAACTTCATACATGTAACAACAGTGTGTGCAAAGGTTTTTTCCTGCCCCGTACATTGGGAGTAAGCGCCAGAAGCACTGGGGGCCTGTATACTGTCCTGCAGGACAGGTCAGTCGGGAAATGAGCAACCAAGTCTCAAAAACCCACCGTTGGCGCAGTAGTAGACTGCGACGTGATTGATTCAAGTGGGGGTGGGTTGTTTCTCTCGAAACCCTCAGCTAGGTTATCTGTTGTCTCCGAACCATCAGATTGTGATCGTTTTTCTCTGGCGTCCGGTTTGCTATCCATCGCTGCTTCAATAGACCGGGAAGGTGGGCTGTTGAAGTATGCAGCGATGGCATGCCTGGAGTGGTTTACTTAAAGTAAGCCCAGCCCCTGCCACAGCACCACAGCAAGTCGAGCCTCATTTATCATGGAGTCTAGAAGCATGGGATATTCTGATAGCTAGTAGCTATCAGAAACATACATAGCATGCTTCCGAGAGGGTTTTGTATGTATTTGTACATGCTGTGAAGTAACGGTAAATTCTTCCACATGGTTTTTAGCAGTACTCGGGTCTGCAACGACGATTCGGACGCTGCTATCGTGCCTCTAAGTCGGTTGTCGATCCCATAAAGTGCTCCACTGGGCGTCTGCTCACCACTCGAAAACCGAGATGCGCGCGCCGCGCATCGTCAAGCTGAGTATAGTAGATCGCGTTGTACGTGCGCACAGGAAACCCTGGGTCCTCCGAGAACCGCCTTCGTCCAATGAAATGGAGCAATCAAGTGTACATTCCGAACCCTGAGCTGACGCACAGGATACAAGCAATGTGTGAAGAATGGAAATGTTGACTGTTGGCAGTGTATGCTCATCAGCAAATCAGTCATATTTGAACAGTCCTGACTATGACTCATGAGGGTCCGTTTGCACAATTAATCAGCGCGCAACTTTTTAGACGGAGCGTGAAACTTTTCGACTGAGTGAGGCACTGCACAGCAAGTTACAAGTGTCACAGTGTCACAAAAAGGTCCCAGAGCACACAGTGCTGTACAGATTTGGTAAAGCTGTGCTGGTCCATACAGATACTAACACACTGTACCATCTGAAGTGTCTGTACAGTGCCTACAGTAGACTCAGAGGGTGTTGATATATATTTTTCTTCCTTTCCAGCCAATCCACTTAGTATAGAATTTTTGTAGCTACAGAATACAATATATATTATAATACTAGCTATGTAGGAGCCATGGTGGCCATGCCAGCATGTTGTTGTTGTCACTGCATTGTTGCTGATGGGGTGGTAGTGGCCATGCCGAGTCGCGGTCATTGTTGTTGTTGGGGTGGTGGTAGCTGTGCCACCACGTTGTTGTTGTTGTTGCATCTTCACCAATATGGTGGTGGCGCCACTGCATTGACATTGACGTCGCATTATTGCCCTTAGGGTGGGGTGTTGAAATCTGGGTATTCACTTTCTACTCTTCTTTTACATAACCCAGATTCTAGACCTGATTATATCAGTAGTCCAGACTTTCAGACACTAGGTCCAATTACACTATCACATATTACTCATCATATGACATCATAGATAACCGCCATTATTGCTATTGGCTATAGATAGGACTCTTATCATTCCTATCTCTTATCTTTACCTACCCTAGAGTAGAGGCATACAG
>JBBPJQ010000309.1:0-29777 GCA_038088795.1 Boletus rex-veris
TACATCTAGCTACATTTACCTAGTTATTACTAGTACTTCAGTAGTTCCTTATACTACTTACCATTACCTACACTAGCTAGGAAGAAGCCAACCCTTTTCCTTAGATAATAATCAGGAAAGGAAGAACGACCAGGAAGCCAATTGGCTAAGTTTTCTTACTTACTCAGTAGATCAGTTTTTCTATTTCTTTTCTTCTGTTTGATCTGGTAGTTAGTGTTGTCCTATCACCGGCTTATAGCCAGATTGGGCCTGGAGGATTATTGCCTATAGATTTCCCTAGCCATCTAGCAATCCAAATCCTGAACAAACAACACCGTTCCCTCTTGCATATTGACCTTTCCATTGTACCCGACTTCCACTGGGATGAGAAGATTCATGGTGGTGCTGAGACATTCTTCATTCTCATTGAGGACATCGATGGCGAGATCATCCTCTTCCATGATACATTCATCCTGCGTCAGTGGTACGCTGAAGATGAACACAATGTCACTATCACCATCCCCATGCATGTTCGAGCCTGTCCCTCCCAATTACTACATCTCAGTGGTATTGGATCAATGGTTGCACATGGAAACGAGACTCCCCATCTTGTTTAAGCATCTCATTCTCCCAGAAAAGTTTCCACCTCTGACGCCTCTCCTCGAGTTGCAACCTCTACCTCTCTCTGTACTACACAACAAAGAATATGAGGTGATCTACTCGCACACCATCCAGACATTCAACAAAATCCAAACATGGGTGTTCTGGGTGCTGTATACCTCTGATGAGAACATGTGTTGGTGCTCCTACAGGAAGTGGCAAGACTATCTGCACCGAATTCACTCTGCTCAAGTTGTGGAATAAGAGGGACAACTCGAGAGCCGTTTGCATGGAGCCATATCAAGAGATAGTTGATCAGTGTGTCACAGAGTGGCATCGCAAGTTTGGCAGTGTACAGGGTGGAAAAGAGATTGTGAGCTTGATGGGTGAGACAAGTGCGGACTTGCATTTGTTGGAGAAAGGCGATGTTATTGTGTGTACACCAAGTCAAGTGGGTGCCTAGAGTGTTCTTCTTTCTTGCGTGATGACTAACTCTGGACAGTGGGATGTGTTGTCACGCAGATGGCATCAGAGGAAAAATGTGCAGACTATTGCCCTCCTTATTGCCGATGAAGTTCAACTTATTGGCAGAGAAGTGGGTCCGACATACAAAGTAATAATTTCGAGGACTTGGTATGTTTCTGCACAAACCAAGATGAAGACACGTGTTGTGGCCTATGGCATATTGCTTGCAAATGCTTGAGACCTCAGAGAGTGGATTAGTATTGCTGCGGCTCAGCTAGTTGCTAGCCAGCTACGGCTTGACGTGGCTATGGCTTGACATGGCTGGTTATGTCATAACAGCCGCTGTCATGCAGCTCGGCTCGGCTTGACTAGTCGGACTAGTTGGCTTATGGCTGATATGTCATCGGTCAAAGCCCTCGCTGCCTAGTCAGCCTCGAGTTGGCATTGGAAGTAGTTAAAAGTGCCACAATAAATATGCTACATGGCTGTAATGTCTCGTAGTACACTTCCTACATACATCATGCAATATTGAACAACAACATCGGCCACCGAAATTGTCAACAGGCATGAGCGAGCCTGCTACTGTGATGCGGAGTGAAAAGTTCATTCTTCGGGGTAGATTTTCGTGCTTTCCTCCTGGACACACTACATCTGTCAGAGAAACTGGTAAAACGACAGGTATTACTCACATTTTTCCCTTGGCAATGCTGTCTTCGCGCTCATGGTATGTTTGTCAATGGTCAGTTGATCCTATTGAGATCGGTAAGGCTGCGAGGGATGATACAAAGTCACCAAAATTCTTGTGAGGTGGAGACGGCTGCTTGTTGTTGGTGAGTTTGCTGAAATCAGAGAAGTTATGGCTTGCGACTGATGTGTCAAGCATATGGTGGTGGAGCAGCGAACAGAGGTGATTGTAATCAGGTCTTTCTGTGTATGCAAGGGAGCGTGAGTACTGGAGGAAAGTGGCAAAGTCGTGAGGGAGGCCATCGCACAGTTCATCAACTGTGGTATCCTGCTTTAGCTTCAGGATCACGTCGTTGGAGAGGGCAGGGTGGGTATTGCTGAACCATGGCAGCGATCCTCGCAGCAGATAGATCAATGTGTATGCGAGTGACTTGAGATCGTCGTGGCAGCTTGATTGAATGCCAAGGTGATGGTTGATCGAAGCAAAAGAAGGGGTACCAACAAAATGGCAGCCTTGTTGGTATGGGATGTGCGCTTGAGTGGCAGGGTTGCGATATTGGAATGTGATGCCGAAGTCAATGAGGAAGATGGTACAATCTGAGGTACTTTGGCCAATCAAGATGTTTTGCGGCTTGATGTCATGGTGGATGTAGTCGTGCGAGTGTAGATGTTTGAGTCTATTTACCTGTTGAGTGCAGTTAGTGCGTTGAACGCTCTGATGGTAAGCATCACCGGATACTCACTAGCTGATGTCCCACAGTAAGAACAACATCCAGGTTAAGACAACCACCCTGTAAAGTAAATATGTCGCATAGTGGTGTCACCACATTATTCAGGACCAGCGCACAGTATGATGATTCTCTACTGAAGAATATCAGTTGCGGAAACCCGATGCCTCCTTGGAGTTTCTTCAAAATGTAGAACTTGTGTTCCAGCAAGGAAGGGTTTAGGGTACAATCCTCGAGTTTGACTGCAACATCCCAGCTGCTGATGAGATCTTGTGCATGATGTACAATGGCTAACCATAAAATTAGTGCACCTTGAGGCTCAACTAAGTTGTTGTATATATGCACCATGTGACTCTACACCGAGAACTTCTTTCAAAGTATATCTCCCATCCACATGATCAATATTTACAGAGGGTGAGTGCGGAGATGTCAAAGGCATTTTCAGAGGAGGTTCTCGTGGCGGCGTGGCCCAACCAGGCTGAGGGCTTCCACTTCACTTCACATGCCAATAGTTCACACCATTAACCGTGCCCTGAGTCAACCCACAACAATCTAAGCTGGTGGTGATTAACCCATGTCACACATAAGGTCTTGTATCTTTTCTTGATGTAGTTGGACTAATAGCATTTAAAAGCAACCCTTTGCCCTCAGATAAAGAAAGACCATCACTGAGAGTCGAGACCGCCCCTTGAGGCTTGGAAGGGGCTGCAACATGGGCAACGGCCGTCTTCCACGTTCACCGAAACACCTCCCAACAAGCTATGTATCCATTGTACATATAAGACGCAGAGCTACTCACCACCCTTCCAGCATCTTGTCCTACTGATTCCCAAATCCTGATGGCTACTGGTGGTACTCACCGAGGCCGTCACCCGCGGCCATTGTCCCTCCAGCTCCCCCCAATGTAACTAATGATTCTTCCCAGCCTGTCATCTCAGTGGACCCATCTGCACAGCTCGAGCCCCCAGGACCTTCTGCAGCTCCCGTCACAGTTGCAACAGCAAGGGCAAATCGAATTCGCCATGTCCCTGCATGGTACTGTGACACTGCAGACAATTCCAAGTACATTGACATCGGTATCATCAAGGGAAGTAGTGATGACAATATTACTGTTGCTAATGTTGGCCAGGCTCAACCCAGTGGCATAGGTCTCCCTCCTCCCACTCACGCTATGCCAGCTGCACGCACCACTCCAAATCCTACACGCACTGGCATTGGCATCACTCCGGTTGCTGCAGCTGCAACAACAACCCCTAACACAGGTGCTAGGACTGCTCCTTTGGCAACCATCGGAGGATCCAAAGCACTGCCAACGTCTGTAGATGTTCATCACTTCTTCAAGAAGGAGAAGGGTCAAGACACAGTTTGTAAAGTTTGTCAGTAAGTCACTCTCGTTCATTTCTACTGCGACAAGGGTTAACTCCGTTGTAGGCAACAGGCAGATGCTAATGGCAGCCATCTTGACCACAGTTTTACATTCAGCTGCAACACATTGAATCATTCCCTTCACAGCCACATCATCAATTGGCATCTCATTGAATATCTCGAACTCAAGGAGGAGTATGGCTGGTCTGTGCAAATGGATGTGATCCGGGGCCCCTTCAGCATGGGGTACAATGCCAAAACGCTCTGTGAAGCAATCTGACAAGGCTACAAGCTCAACACGCTCCCTAAGATTATTCCCAACGCTGGGGATTCCCATCCGGACGGCTTTATACCTTCATTGAAGAACATCTCTGCCCTCCCTGATTTTTCTTTATCTGCGATGCAAGAGTATCTGGTGAAATTTATCATTGCAGATGACCAAGTACGTAAATTTGGCCTTTCTCTGTATGGAACACTTCTAATGACTACCTTACAGTCCATCAATGTGATCAAGTGTCCCGAATTCCAACAGCTAATTCTCCTTCTATGTCAGGACCTTCGCGATACTGACATCCCCACCGCACCAAACTTCGCGAGCTGATTTCCAAAGCATGGGAAGACTACTTCGTAGTCGTAAAACAGGATCTTGTGGTGAGTATGCTAGTTTGTCTACATACTATACATAACAAAATCCAATAGAATGCAGTGGGAAAAATATCGTGCACTACCGATATCTGGTTGGACAACGAATGCAAACCTTACCTCGCAATCATAGCACACTGGATCGCCCTCGAGGGTGGTTTGCTCAAGATAAAGGCGTCTCTTATCGCCTTTCATTATTTCCCTACCTTATACACTGGTGTGGCCTTAGCCAAGCTCATCCTAGAGCTTCTTGACCATGCTGAGGTTACCTTGAATATATGCACTTAAATAGTATATGTTGTATTTCTGTACTAACAAATGTTAACCAGATTGGTCACTTGACCATGGACAATGCCTCTAACAATATCGCTGCCATGCGTGAGCTTGTGAAGCTTCTTGAAATGCGCGAAATACAGTTTGATGCCATTGATTGCCACATCCTGTGCTTCCTGCACATCATCAACATTTGCGTGACTATGCTGTCAAAGCATACACTGACGCCAACTTCACTGCCATCGCTGCTACATGGGTCGGGGCCCTCGACAATGTTGTGGACAAAGCAGCATATCTTGAAGCTCTTGCTATGGACCCTGTTGCTCTTGGCTGTGATATCGTTTGTATCATCCATGCATCTGGCCAGCGTCGCAAAGATTTTCACGACACTATCATCAACGGCAACGCCAACCAGTGGTATACTGGCAACACCACTCAAGTACTGCTCATTGAGCTCCTTCATGACGTCAAAACACGCTGGGACTCAATCTATTTCATGATCAACTGGCTCTGTGCCCTCCATCTCGTAAGTTACATTATCTGTTAGGACATCGTACATCACTGACTTTCTCCAGGTGATTGACAGTTTCCTCTCCTTACCTCGTGGGCCCAATGATGAACTCGTCCAACGCATGCTGACACCAATGCAATGGGAAGTGTTGCAGGACCTGGAGGTTGTCCTGGAGGTAATTTCTGTGTCTGCGGCCTTACCACTAACTACAAACCCGATTGTCATAGGTACCCCATGCTGTGCAACAATGCATGTTGAGCAAAAGCACCCCCGTCCTAGGCAGGGCAGTTCCTGCCCTAGAGATGCTCATGATACAGTGGGAATCGCTGGCTAGCAAAGCGCCTCAGTGTGCTCTGTATGTCAAGGTCGGACTCGACTGGGCCTGCAAGTACTATCAGTGCATGGGCCAGACACGCGCTTATGTTATCACTATGTGTAAGCCCATGTTTTGTCGACACCACTCTGCTAACCCCATGATGACAGTCATCGATCCTACCATCCAACTTCCCTGGATAGATCAACACTGGGAACTGCATGAAGCCACAAAAGCCAGAGAAGACATATTAGGATTGGTACGTTATTGAAACCGTGTCTTTTTTATATGTGTTAATGACCACTAAAGATGAGGGAGTATGGAAACAATTCTGCAGCACACACCATACCACAGAATGCTGAAACCCCAGCCACTGGTGCGGGCCAAGTTCATCTCCATGCCATACTGGCATCACACTATTATGGTGTCACCACTCTCAGAGTTCGGGAACCATCACAATTGGCCCCACAAGCCATCAATCAAGAGTTCAACACCTATATCTTGTCCGTGCTGAGCCCTGAAGGAACACACCCGCTGGCTTTTTGGGAGGTAAGGTTGATCATTTGCATCTGCTGGTAACGTGTCACCTCATATCTTAATAGCTTGCATGAAGTTCATTTCCAACTATATATGCGATCGCCCTTGACTACCTTCTGATTCAAGCCTCTGCAGTCCCATGTGAACATGTTTTTTCATCAAGCAGCGAAACCAACATGAAGAAATGTAATCACATCACACCTCTGTTGATGGAGGCATTACAAATGCTCAAGTTCTGGTTGAAGAAGGATCGCCTTAATTTCACAAAGAATTGGGTCATGCCACAGAAGGATATGATATCCAATGAAGATAACAACGACGACCTCTTGGCGCGACTGTTCTCCACGACAAATAAGAGCAGCTTGGACGATATTCTCAGTGCCATTGCCAGAGAGGAGGGTGACAAGATTTCTGGCCCTACTGTCGTTTTCCACTAATTGACCGGTTCTGTACCCCATCACTACTATGTACTATGTACTTCTACCGTGATATCTTGATGCTTTCATTTGATGCTTTCGTCTTTTCCACATGTCACATTGTGGTTGCCTTACATAATCCCTACTCGGTATGGTTGATGAACTTGAAGTTAGCATATAAGTTCAGGCCTTCAGTACTCGAGAGCACAGCAAAACAAATACCACCAGCTCTCTCCTACTTCGACCACATTCTCTGAAACCCCTGCCCTCTGCCCCTGGTCCCCTCACCTGCCCTGGTATGTGGTTCCAGATTGGCCATGTGTACAAACAACAAAAAAATGTAAGTCTGTCATTTGCTTTACTTGAATGTGTGATTGATACCAACCATCTCCTCAGTCGTGCCTACATGACAGGACGAAAGTATTACAAGGTCTATGAAGCATATCAACAGGCTGTCTGTCGCGATGCGGCAATGAACGCAACCCAACGTTCTGGTGTTCCATCAGAGTGCCGTACTTCCAGGTCAGTCTAAGAGTTGCACCCATCAAATCTTGAATGCCATTGATGCCTATGCCCAGGCTAGCAAACTCGATCCTGGTAACCATGTGCAACTACATGCCACACTGGGCCTCAAGATGTACATCCAACTGCTTATGAAGTGCTGTCGTACCCCCTCCTGGTCTCACTGCCCCCCCTCTCCTGTAGTCGACTTCAATATCCAGCACTTCCCATCCTTCGAGGGTCCAGAGGCCACGCAATCGGTATTCACAGGGATTCAAATGGTCGTCAACTTCTGGTTATTCCACATCAGTATCGGCATTGGTGACACAATCGCCAACCCCAAGGTCATGAGTTACATCACCCAACATATCGGGGAGAAGAAGCAGCAGGTTGCGGAGATCATTGATGATGCTTACCATGACTGGCTCAAGCCCATGCCAGGGATGACTATTCGGAAGTCATTCGAGAGCAAGGTTGAGCGAGAACTGAACCGCGCTCGTGATGACTCAGGTCAATACACTCAACAGAATCTGAAGGAAGACAACAACGTTGAGCAGATGGTCACTGCTGGGTCAAAAGGTTCCTACATCAATATTTCTCAGATGTCGGTTTATGTGGGGCAGCAGAGCGTGGAAGGGTGCCATATACCGTTTGGATTCCGCCATCGGACACTACCGCACTTTACAAAGGATGACTTCAGCCCCAAAGCAAGAGGGTTCATGGAGAACTCCTACCTGAGAGGGCTGATGCCCCAGGAGTACTTCTTCCACGCCATGGCTGGTCGAGAGGGATTGATAGATACAGCCATCAAGACAGTTGAGACAGGTTATATCCAACGACATCTTGTCAAGGCGTTAGAGGATGTCATGGTTTGCTACGATGGTACCATGCAGAACTCCCTGGGAGATCTCATTCAATTCATCTATGGTGAGGATGGGATGGACGGCGCGTTTATCGAGCGGCAGAAGATCGAGACGTTTGGGATGTTGGACAGGAAGTTTGAGCATAACTACCAAGTGGACATGACAGATAAAGAAGGTGGTTTTTTGCCAGGTGTTTTGCAGATCGGCATCAATGACAGCTCGCTGGAGTTGCTGGCGAAGCTGAATGAAGAATACGTGCGACTTGTAGAAGACTGCCATGGCTTGTGAGGATTTGTTTTCCCCCACTCTGATGGTCTCACACCACATTACCTCCCTGTCAATCTGCAGCATATCATCTGAAACACCACCCAGATCTTCCATATCAATTGGGGAAAACCTAGTGACCTTGAGCCTGCATACATTGTCGACGCTGTACATCATCTCATGGAGCGACTCCTGACTGAAACAACCAAACCCGTCTATACTTCTATAGGGGCTTCAGTTGTATGCAGAAAGCACTAGATGTTGTTAATCAAGACCTAGGAAGGTTGTGTGAACCTTCTAGGGAGTCTATTGGTATCAATGGGAAAGGGAAACAACAAAAGAACTAGACTAGAGACTAAGTACTACTGATCTACAGTATTTATATGGTTAACATAGGGGCACAGACCAAGCTGTACATAGCTATGTACATAGCTATGATTGCTATAATGAGTTAATATGTCGTAGACTGGGTAACATGAGTTAGCCAGGACTTAGCCATGAGTTAGCAGATAAGCACTGCCTAGATAAGATGAAGAGATATAATTGGATGATAAGGGAAAGTAAGTCAAAGGGAAAGTGGCGAGGCGAGCATGAGGATGACATGTGTTGCATAGCCGAGATAAGAGAGATAAGGTCATGTGACTGGCATGTGACTAGATGTGATGGAGATCACATGACTTGATAAGATAAGGTATTGCAAGGGTTATTTGAGGATGATCTGGTAGTGTCTGGGTTATAGGGGTTAATATGGTTAATGCAAAGAAAGGTAGTGAAAGTGTAGGAAAAGTGTGAAAATAGTATGGCAGGTAATAGCGGCTGTTACACTGACTATCCCTGAGGATGACCCACTGAGCAAAGAAGTACAAATCAATTCCTCGCTCACCTTCTGCATGGACGTACATGCTATGCTAGCGACATGACACATTCTGGAGCAGTTCCATCTCTGACATTGATTGTTGTCGGAGAGCATTCCATGCTCCCACCTGCCTTGATCTATCCAACCCATACCTCACCTCCCTATCACTATTGCATAGTTACTACACTTACTACACTTCCCCACACATGTATCCATAGCTACACAATCCAGTGTCCTTCACCACGTCTCCGAGCGAGATCCAAAGAGTCAAAATAATATATTATGCAAGTTCCAGCTATTAGCCACATAGCCCCATGATTTAGCCATAGCTGCGGCTATTTACAAATAGGTGAGCCGTGGCTAATCTCCAAAGTGGCTAACAAAGCCGTCCGGTTAGCTGGGTTGTCAGCTTTGGCTATAGCCAGCATTTAGCTGTAGTTGCAGCAACACTAGAGTGGATAGGCACTCCATTGCATGCCATTTTCAACTTCTCATCAAGGTAAGTCAGTTGGTGGGGGTAACATTCATTGCTCATGGTCATCCAGCTCTCGACCTCTTGACATGGACATACACCTTCAAAGCTTTACCATTCCTCACTATCCTTCCTTGATGATCACCATGTCCAAGCCAGCATACCTTGCAATTGTGGAGTATGCTCCAATGAAGCCAGTCATTGTGTTCGTTTCATCACGATGCCAATGTTGCCTGACCATAGACAATCTGCTGTTGCACTGCACTGCTGACAACAATGCCGACCGGTTCCTGAATGTAGATGAGGCGGATTTGCAGCCACATCTTGACTGCATCTGTTATGCTTGCCCCTATTGCTGAATATCTTTTCCTTCTCTTGCTTGTCAGACTTGCTTGTCTTATCCATTGAACAGGACTTTATCTTATCAAGTCACGTGATCTTATCACAACTCGTCACATGTCTAGTCACGTGCTCGGTCACATGACCTTATCTTGCCTTATCTTGGCTATGCTCCTCATGGCCTCCTTGTGCCATTCCTCTTGACTCACTTTCATTATCATCTAATAGCAATAGTCCCTCTTATCTCGGCAGTGCTTATCTTTGCCTCACCTCTAGTGCATGGTAACCAGTAAGCACACTATTTACTACTTATAGACATACACAGCATGGTCTGTGCACGATGCCCAATAGTATAAGTACTCGTAGTTGTAGTACTTATACCTTAGTCTTGTTCTTTTGTTGTTTCCCTTGTATCCTCCTCTAGTCTTGAAGATAGTCCCTAATCTATAAAGGCTTCCCAGCCTTTCCCTTATTGACATTCCTCTTGCTGTCCTCATTGACACATCAGACATACTCATTGCAAGTGCCACATAGCTGTGAGACTACAGCACAGACACTCGTCAACAACCAATATCAATAGATAGGATATTTGGTCGTTTCAGCATCAGTGACAAGAGTCTCATGGAGTGTTTGAAGCACGGTATCGGGTATCACCATGAAGCTCTGAGTAAACAAGACAAGGTCATTGTGGAACATTTGTTTGAGTCTGGTGCGATTCAGGTTTTGGTGGCTTCCAAAGTAAGCCCATTTCTTGATTGTGTTGAAGGGATTTAACTCGATCAATATCGGACAGGATACAGCATGGAACCTTCTGGTGGCAAGTTACATGGTCATCATCATGGGTGTGCAATTCTTCAAGGGCAAGGAACACCAATATGTGGATTACCCCATCATGGACGTGCTATAGATAATGGGCAGAGCTTGTCATCCAAGGGAGGATGACCACAGTTGATGCATGCTGATGTGTCAGCAGACATGTTGTAAAACACCAATGTCCTCTGGAATGGGTCAGTAGGACTAATCAGACAAAATAAAGGGTGAGTATGACTTGACCCAAGGGAGTAGCAGGGAATGCTGAAGGACTGTAAAAGGGCGGTTAGAGTATCCCAGGACCCAAGGAAACAGTCCGGAAGGTAGTCCAGAAATTTGGGGAATGGATGGAATGTTATCCGGAGGTTGACATGGACTATAGGAAGTCCGGAAACAAGTGGAACAATGTTAGGAACGATGGGGAACGATGACAGTCGCACGGGACTGCATAGGACTTAGAATCGACGATGAAGGGATGCGGAAAGATGTATTTCAAACAAAAAGACAGCACATTTATAGTCACTGGGCATTCCCGAGACTGTAAGAACAAGGTTTAACTACTTCTGGACATACAAGTCCACCGGCCGGCGTGTCTGGTGTCTAATCCGATGTTTTCCGGATCGGATAGATGGAATATCATACCAGATTGTGTTCATCCGGAGCGGATGAGGAGCAGATGACATATGGGAAGTAGAGGATAGAAGACAAACCATGTTCTGGATGGGATGGATGGACAGAGGAGGACATGGAGGAATGTCGTGGAATGACCGGCTATGAACCTAGGGAGACATGGATCCCTACAACGTAGGGACTTTTACAAGAAGTTCTTGTCGAAGGGGTTGCCAATCGAGTCCCACCTGCTGACACACCTTCTCCATGACTACTTTTTAGCTGAGATGGCAGTCAAAATGATCAAAAGCAAGCAAGATGCCATGGTGAGTGCCAGACCATTAAGTGTTCTGCGAGAATTGTTCATAAAAGGGATTTATCACAGGATATTCTGACATGGTCCTACTTCTATCGCCAGATGACTCAGAACCCGAACTACTATAATCTGCACAATGTCAGTCATCAGGTGCTATCTGACCATCTTTCAGAGCTAGTGGAGAACACACTACAAGATCTCATGAACTTGAAATGCATTGCGATCAGTGGGTTGATGCATATGGCAGTTATCTACGTGCGTGCTCAACCACTTTACAGAGGATGAAATGGAGGTTTCTGCGCTTAACCTTGGCATGATAGCAGCCTACTACAATATTTCTTGTAAGTGGTAGTTTGCTACAAAACTCAAAGGTTTGCTAGAAGTTGTTTCATCATCCGCAGAATTTGAATTGATCCTGATTCGCTGTCATGAAGATGTCATTCTCCAATGTATATATGAGCATCTACCTGTCAAGCTCGAGTGGGCAGATTTCGAAGCACCACACTTCAAGACATTCCTCCTCCTACAAGCACACTTTTCACGCATTCAATTGCTGCCTGACCTTGCAACCGACCAAGTGTTGGTGCTCGAGAAGGTGTTGAACTTGCTTTTGGCTTGCATGGATGTGATGTCATCAAATGCCTGGTTAAATGCTCTAGGAGCCATGGACCTTTCACAGATGTGTGTCCAAGCAATGTGGGAGATGAATTTGCCATTGAAACATATATCACATTTCGAGCCTGAGGTACATCCCTCCCGTGAGTTTCAACACACCGGTATTGATATTGATCACCTGTCTAGGTCATTAAACGAAGCAAAGAAG
Source organism: Boletus rex-veris (assembly GCA_038088795.1). Classification (NCBI taxonomy): domain Eukaryota; kingdom Fungi; phylum Basidiomycota; class Agaricomycetes; order Boletales; family Boletaceae; genus Boletus; species Boletus rex-veris. The sequence goes on from JBBPJQ010000309.1 coordinate 12,367, forward strand.
CGGGCATCGAGGTACAACATTATGGAAATGGAAGACGACAAACGAAACAAGCTGCTGCAGATGGACATCAGACAAATGTACACTTTGCGATCCACTCCTATGTGACACACACTGTCAGAGCCTTGTTTGTTATATGACAGGCAAGATGTAGCCAAGTTTGTCAACTTGTACCCCATACTCAATGTGTCGCACAAACTTGTCAAAGGGGAGTACACCACCAGCACACCTATCGCTATCAAAGTCATGCTATCCCAGGATGCTGATGAAGACGATCCTGACGACCAGATTGTCATTGCTCCATTCTATCCCGTAAAAAAAATGTCCAGCTGGTGGCTTGTCGTTGGTGAGCCAAGCATACGCCAGCTGCATGTCATCAAGCATGTCACCATCAGCAAGAGTTTCGCCATCAAACTCGAATTCACGTTGCCCAAGGGCACACATTCGCTCAAGTTGTATGTGATCTGCGACTCGTACGTCAGTGCAGACCACGATGTCAGCCTGGATCCGATTGAAGTCGCTGAAGGAGAGAAAAGCAATAGTGATGATGATGACAGTGACGAGGGTGAGGATGTGATGGAGGAATGATGAAGTTGATTGTGTTGTGTTTTTCGACATGTCAATGTAGTGTTCAGTTTTCTTGCTAACTTTTTGTTCTAATAACTTGTATCACATCACTTGCTCAAAGATTCTGCTGGTTCGCTGTCAGAATGTTTGGAATTATAGTATACTACCTGACGTGCACATTATGCGGCAATACTATAGGTGACATGGCATTTGTCATTTCTCACAACCTCTTGTGACATACCAGACCAACCAACTACAATGACCCATGGGTGGCCAAAGAGGTAATCAAGTTAGCCTGGGCCACGGGACAGAAAATATAAAGAGGTAGTGTGCTGTCGAGGTCTCCTCAAGGTGCTTCTCAGCCTCCTGTCCCATTCTTCTTCAAGATGCCACCCATAGTCCTATGGCTCCAACTCACCACTCTGACCCTTCTATCGCGAACGCATCCAAAACTGGACTCTCCCAGACAGCTCGTCCCTCCTGCACAATGGCTGGAAAGGGCGGTCATGTAGCCCAGCTGCAGAAGACTACCTGTGCTATTGAACAAGCACAGCACGCATCCAAGCACTCCAAGGATCTTCTCCACGATGAACCCATCAATAAGACGGCTTCTACTCCGCGTCATCCCAGAAAGAAAAAGACTGGGAAGAAGCTGGCCAAGGTGAGTCTTGCAGCAGGTGACGACACCATAGTACACTGACCATCTTTGACCAGGATATGGCAATGGTCAACAACATAGATTCTGACCCCTTTGGCTCCGACTCCCAGCCAATCATTCAGTCTGGCCCAGACAGTCATTTTGGCTTGCAGCCTCGAGGCTCTGCATTTGTCAGCAGGCAAACATTACAAGACTATGAAAGGGATTGCCCCAAGAATGATCTAGCAGTATGTTCAGGCAATGGTGGTGTGCACCATAAAGCAGTTTGTGATCTTTCAGTCATTTTTATTTAGCTCACAAGATGTATTTTCAGCAGCCATCTACCATCTCTAATGACAGGGAAAATTGTATGGCTATTGACAATGAAGGGTCACACGGACACCATTCAGAGGATCAGGATCACAGTCACCAAATGGATGTCGATGGCTTGTTCGATTTCGACAATGGACAAGATATGTTAATGTCTTTGATGTTATTAATATGTTAATTGTTATTACAAAGCTCAACTACCATCATACGGTAATAACAACCATTTGTGCAGACAGGACGTAATTAGGGGGCAGGATTATCGATCCGCCAGGGAAAGTCACGAAGATCAAATCATGCATGATCCGGCCTTGCAGAACGACACCTGAGTACAGCCACAACACCATTGTGCCCAGCAGGCTCCTCCTCAACTGTCCAATCTGTCACGCTACTCCTCGGCTAGAGACTCCACCCAGCCCTGCCACCATGTTTTGAATACAGAGCAACTCCAGGAGCATGCGCTCCCTTCACTGCCAATCTCCTGCTCCAATTCAAACAGAGGTGATGAGCACAATTACAACAATGGAACTCAAGTCCCAAGTGCTGTGCGCCATGGTGACGAGCATGTAAGTCAATATAATATGCCATGTGTCATACTCAACACAACATAGGTTGATACCGACTATGATTTACTTGGTCGCAACCATTTGAGCAACCCCCGCCACAAGTCTCCTAAGCCGAACTATCTTTCTAGTGTTCGAGATGGCACTCGTCTTGGTGACAATCGCACGTCGAGAGCTGACTTGGTGAGAGCTGATGCACGAAGGGAATATGAAATCCCCTCCGCACAACAAGAGCATGTGGCCACCATTTCCCAATCCAATCAAGTTCCTATTGTCCAATGCAACCATGTGGCTGCCCCTTCCTCGAGGGCCTGGAATGACAATGCTGCAACTGTTAATGAGGTCCCCACTGCACGTCAACTGCATGGTCCTGTTGAATGCAACCACATGTCTAGTGGCAATTGGGCCACAGAGGGCAGTGAGAATTTGGCCGCTGTCGCAACTCATCAACCCATTTCGGTTGTCCCGGAGCAAGGGCAAGGTCGTCATGGCTGATATTCAAAGAATCCAAAAGGCGCCGTTGAGGCCAAGCCATGGCACATTTGATATTATCCACCGCTCTGGACGCAGCTCCTGGAGACCGCCAAAGCAGAAATGCAACATTCTCTTTTTCGTGAACACCCCTTCCTACCAGATAAACGAAAGGCAGTAGGAGTAGAGGGAGAGTGCTATGAGGTCTTATTGAGTGTTATGACTCGCTACGAGAGGGAGCAGATGCCAGTCAAATGTGGTATGTCGTGCTCACCTGCTTTTCCTCAAGCTAATATTTTTCAAGGCTATGATGACAAGAGGCGTGACATGGCCACACTGGTAAGTGCTTCAAATTGCATCAAGGGACAAGTGGTGTTTACAATTATAAGCTGTATGATGATATAGGTTCATTTTGTAGCGTCATGAAGAAGGCTGCCCAGGAGGCTATCGCTTCTGGGTATCCGGTCCATGCTCCGACTTCCGTGATACCTCGGGAAGCTCGCATGGCAGCCATCAAAGAGCAGGTCACCAGTCTCCTAAAAGACACAGATTATTTGCATGGAGTGCCCGATGAACACGTACATGATTTACATCGATTTATGTGATATCTAGTACACTCGATTTTACATATTTCTAGGGAAAGAGAGCATACTTCGGTTACCTTGTCCTGAAGCAAATCTGCCTATCCGTATTTTATATAAGTTCTCAAAAGTCCCTCTGTACATTTCCCAAGTTCCAGCAGTCCGTTCCTGTGAAGGTGCTCGCGCTAATAGCTGCAACAGTAAGCAATCTTCCTTTACTCCTGTCATATCCCATTCCAACCCCTATTTTGGTCACCTCCATACATCTCCATACCACCTCCGACCAACTCCACTAAGGCTCCTCAAATAAGGTCACACCTCCGAAGAACTCCCTTACTAGGAGTTCGTCTCCTTTCTTAGGAGTTCATTTCCATTCTCAGAAGTTTGTCTTCACCCTCAGGAGTTCATCTCCATCTTAGGAGTTCATCTCCATTCCACTCCCTTAGGAGTTCCCTTGGGGGTTCAACTCTGGAGATCATCTCCTTAACCCCTATCCTGAAAACCTCGGACTTGTACAGGAGATCCATTGGACATCCACAGAGTTGTACCTCTGAACTTGTACCTCTATTAATATCCTTTCACTCTAGTCTACATTCTACCTGTCAGTTTGAACAGCCCATTCTGGCTGTGTTCCACCTCCATCCTAAGTCCTATGTACATGGCCTTTGCCTAGTAGTTCCGGATCCATACTTCCTCTGGATCTCAAACATATATAAACTCTTGTATTTCTCTGTCGTACCTTCAGTACAAATATCAATCCTAAGTCACCTCCATTTGAGTCTGACTTCCCTTCCCATCTTCCTCTACTCCAAATATGAGGACAGTGAGCTTGGCATGGGCATGACACATAAGTCCTGCGCTGATGTCCTCACCCCTCTGTAACTCTGTACCTCCGCACCTCCACACTGCCATCGACGACCAGTCGAACCTCCGTCCCTATTACCCCTATCTCCTTCGGACCTCCGTCGGACTTGAACCCAGAGGAACTGGACTTAACAGTATATTCGTACTGAACCTTGTCAGCTCACATTCCTTATCTCAATGTATCCTCACGACATCACTCTGCTCTTGTGGTCTTATGACCTTTGAGATCCCATCTTTTATATCCTCCATACCCTCTGAATCATGTTGATTAAAGACAGTGCTCTCACGAAGTAAAGTCTTGACATGCCTGTTTTCTCCTTTCAGCACCTCTGATCCCTTAGGATGTATCATCTTTGTTCAGACTTGCCTGTTTGGCTCCCCAGTGTTGTGATCATCTCTGAACTATCCTAGTGATGGCTCACTCCTACCTCCACTATCTCCGGCCTACCTTCAGGCATTTTGGGTTCATTGATCATCTCCATTCTCGGTGTACGCTCTCACATGTCCCACCTCTGTTTCTCAAGTTGCCTTTTGGCACTCAACCATCTCCATGATGGTCTTTACACTATTTTCTATGTTTTCTTGTTGCTCCTTACGATCTCCGATCACTCCATTCCGTTCCATCCCTGCTTCCTTATCTCTGACCTTCACTCCATTTTGGGCCTTTCCTATCTGTCTTTCATGTCCTCTGGTTGGTTCTCCCGATGTTCATTTCTAGGTCCTTGCTTGCCCACTGCAAATCCGTCGATTCCGGGTTACAAGCATTCTTCTCCATGAACACTAGCAATAGGATTTCCAACTCCAACACAAATCTCCAGTCTTCCAAGTTTTCTCTTGGACATACAGATTCATCCGAAACCACTCCGGATGTCGTAGCTATCCTCATGCTCCATCCACCTTGTCCTTTGATCTCCTGAAGACTATTCCTCTGTCCACCTCTGTTCCACTCTGGAATTACAGGACTTTCGAATAACTTCAGCAAGGACACTGATCTTCCTCAAAGACCCTTCTTATCCCACTGTCATCTCCGTTGAGTCCTCTGGACCTCCAGTAGACCTCCAGGCAAGTATGACTTTGCAGTTGTCTTCACCTCCTCCCACTCTCTCTCTTCCCTCATGCCTTCGGGCATCCTTCATCACACTCCATCCGCCTTCTCTTCCATTCAACACCTCTTTGCAGATACTTGTCCATCACTTATGAAGACTCCGCTCACCACCGTTGTCTCCATGGACCCTCTGGATCACACCGGAGAAGTCCAGAATATCAACTTGCATTGATGTCTATTCACTCCTTTCTCACTCCGACTCTCCCTATGCCTCCTAACCTCCACCACCCCAACTCCTATGGCAAATACCACCTCCGAACCATTCTGGTTAACCCTCGTTTGATTCTTGATGCATATTGTCATTGGAACCACTAGCCCTACCTTCTATTTGATCCATTGATCCAATTAGGTTACGAGCAGCAACTTTTCCAGACTCCTGCAAACAGAATGCCAACCCCAATGTCATTTTATGTCGACCTCCAAGACTTCCAATATCAGTGTCATTTCGACATCTCCGATTATCACCTTCATCTCGAATGTCAACTCCAGTATCACCTCTGATATCACCTAGTGCATTTGCACACCCGGTAATGCCTATGGACCTCCCGGACTTCATGTCCACCTGACCTTCTCCTCACACTGTTCCATGACTGCTCCACTCATCTCTGAACCAGCCAACTCTGGAGCATTTTCCCTTGTGGATACTAGTTAATAGGATGAAGACAGGTCCCCTTCAGAATGGCTCTCCTTTCCTTTTCTCTTTCAACAGATGTGCTTGCGCTCTCCCCATGGGGTCCTCCTTCTGAGGATCTCCTCCACTCTTTTGTATGCCACCCCTGCTGCATTCACTTCCCTCCGGACTATCCAGACCCATCTCTGGGGCACCGGACATCAACTCCGTGCCTCCATTTTTCCTTTGTTGCTAAAGGGAATCAAGTTTGGTTAGTGTCAAGCATGGCAGAAGATGGTCAAGATACTTGTGTCATTACGACTGAGTTTATTTTTACCTTGAACCTCCTCACCTTCGACCACTGTGCCACCTTGAACACTTTGTTGATGATCCCTGGAGTATCAGACATCAACTCCAAGCTCCCTCCTTTCCTGCGATGGTCCTCCCTGGTGGTTATTCATGTGTTATGGCCTACCCTCACCTCCGTTTCTGCATCCGAGCGCTGTGCGCTCTTCTGATGGGATCCCCCACTGGATCTTGTCACCTCTCTCCCCTCCTACCTTTCTCTGGATTGTGTGAGCTCTGCTCCACAATCCCTCTGATTTTTACTCTGATCCCTAACAGGGGAATAGGGACTCTGCTCGCAATCAACTCCACTCAGTACATTTTGCTGCATCCTCTCGGATTCCCTCATCTTGAATCTCCGAGACTCTGGGATTGTCCCATCCTCTTCACCACCACACCTCTGAACCTCCTCCGACCCTGTCTCCGCTGCATCCTCGGACATCCTCTGGCAACTCCTGCTGTTGGACCACCACTCTGTTATATGCAAGCACCTCTTCAAGACTTTGGGTACCTCTGTCTCTCTTCGCTTGCATTCTATAACTCTGTTCCAGACACCTGAATATACAGTCACAGACCTCCCACATTTGCCAGCTCTGAACCTTGTTCCTCAAGGTCCTCCCTTCACTCCGAAAACCATCTCTGTTACACCCACTGGCTCCCTCATCACTCTGTTCCTATACTCTCATCCAATCAAGAAACTCCTTTGCCAGCTCTGGACCCCGTTCATTGAGTCCTCCCTTCATTGTTCACCCACTGGTCCTTCCCCTTCTTTGGAAGGAAGTGATGATAGTGTGCTTCTGAAATGCAGGAAGGATGTTCACTGTCTTGCAACAGCTAGTCAGGTCCACAGACACACCACTACATGCTTCAAATACTGGAAGGGTCTGCTGGAACCAAGGGAGTGCCGTTTTGGTCTGGACGAGAAAATTTTTGTAGGTTGAAGTTATGTTGATAATGAGACCGGTGATGTGCACCTTCGTTATCTTGATGGGATGGTGAACCATTACAACGAGACAATGCTGGAATGCCTGCAGTGCAATATGGACATCCAGTTTGTGGGCTCTGGTGTTTTGGCCAAGGCTATAGTGTATCACATTACTGACTACATTACCAAGTCCCAGTTAAAAGCTCATGTTGCTTACTCTGCATTAGAAGTTGCAGTTGCCAAGGTCGGTGAATACAATCCTTCTGTGGATGACTTGAAGGTTCGTGCCAAGAGGCTGTTGAAAAAGTGTGCATATTCCATGATCTCTCATCAGGAATTGTTGGTGCAGTAGGTCTGTTCTTATCTGCTAGCCCATGGTGACCATTATATGAGTCATGTGTACCGAAGCTTGTACTAGTCTTCATTTGAGTGTGCCCTGGAAAAGCAGTTACCAAGCCCTGAATGTTATGCTGTTTCAACTGAACAGTTGAGACGACCTGTACAAGAGGACACTCATGATGATGAGAACTCCAGTGAAGACACAGACATGGAGACTGGTACAGCTGTGTTGAATGGGGAGGAAGAAGACAATGATTCATTGTCAGATGTGGAACCTGCTGCAGCCAAATACACGGTATAAGCAGATCACGATGGCAATCTCATTGCCTGTATAAACCAAGTGGACGACTACAGTTTCTGTTCATGGGCACTCCAATATGTCTGTCTTTGGGATTTCTGTGCACAGGTTGATAAAGTACAGCAAAGGCACCAAGGTGATGATGTTGACAACTGTGGTGCTGATTCTGATTGTTTGACTGAGGCTGACTCAGATGAAAGAGAGTTCGTGTCCAGTGTGCAGGAACTTAATGTTTTTGGTGACACATCATATTGGCATCTGTGCTTTCAATTTTTATCAAACCATGTTGAGAGCAAGACACGACAGCTTCGTGTGCGCCATCCTTTAAAACAGTACATGCCCATCCCCATTTTGCCTCAGCAGGATTGTGAGGAGTTTATGGTGCGACATGCATGAGCAATGTTATTGCTTTTCAAGCCTTGGCGATCAGCTTCTGATCTCCGGGAAGGCAAGGATTCATGAACTGCTGCTTACAATGCTTGGACTTCGGATCCATATGGAACATATCCTTCAAAATGTCACATTGTAGATAATATCCATGCCCTACAGGAATGTAAAGATGCCCAGGATGAGCACATGTTACAGCAACATCAGCAAAGTGATGGGTTAGAGCTTGGAGAGATGGGGAACGATGTCACCAATGAAGATTATGAGCACCTTGAATTCCTCATTTCATTGGAAGAGAGTCGGTCTAAGCGAAAACTGCTGCACCAAGGCGCTTGCATTGAATGTGTACAGCAGCTGGAACATTCAGGAAGATTTGACCTGCATGTCTCCGAAATGAGTTTCATCAACCTATGTTCAATGGGGTACGGTGTCGCTGGTGCTGCCCAGTCCTTAGAAGATGAATGGAGGGCTGCCTATGGTGAACGTCTACAGCATGCAAGGCAACTACTGCACGCTGCACCTGTAGATCATGACAATGCACGAGCAATGGGTGTAGAAATTCACCCTGTCATACATGCAGTCAAAGGAGACACTGATTTGCCACAGAACAAGGAGGTGAATCTACCAAATGTTCCAACTCACCCTATACTAGTCAGTCAAGGGTTTCCTAGTACATTTGGTCCGACCACACTTTTAATTGCTGACAAGATCGCGCACGAGTATACTTTAAACAAGGAACAGATATGTGCATATACGATGATTACCCGATAGGCCATGCAAGATCATCCCTCTCCTCTTCGGATGTGCATAACAGGTGTAGGCGGAACAGGAAAGTCACAAGTCATTCAGGCTCTCAAGACATTCATTTTTTAACAAAACTCAACAGTCTTGGTGGTTCCAAGTATGCTCTTTCATGGGTGTTGCTGCAAGGAATGTGTTGGGATCTACTCTCCACTCAGCATTGAATCTGAATGACAGAAAAGGATCTAGATTATCTGCTAAGAGTCGACGGAATCTTATAGTTAAGTGGGATGGTGTTGATTTTCTCTTTGTTGATGAGAAGTCAGTGATTGGACGTAAGTTATTGGTGTCCATGCATGAGGCATTGTGCATTGCGAAAGGGAACGACCTGCCATTCGGAGGTGTGAATGTCATCTTTGCAGGTGACTTTGGACAGTTATCTCCAGTCGGTCAACGTGCCTTGTACAGTCGTGTGAAATGTCACAATATGGCTAACCTCAAGGTCCAGGCAGACATCTTTGGGAGGCTCTTGTGGCTGTGCATTGATGATGTTGTAAAACTGGTACAAGTGATGCAGCAATTTGGCAAAGAGAATGAAATTTTTGTCGACTTGCTGACATGTCTTCGATTGGGAAAGTGTACCAATCATGATTATCGTCTTCTATAGTCCAGACTCCTGTCGACAGTGAGACCATCATGGGAACAAGGGAGTTGGTTAGAAGCACCTATAATTGTGTCGAATAACAAGATCAAAGATATACTTAATGAGAAAGCGGCACTGGCATTCACTCAGCATACAGGACAGCGTGTTCATTGGTATGAGTGCATCGACTCCGCAAATGGAGAAACCCTGATGGACAATGAATCAGAACATCCGCACTGTCTGCACTCGGGAGAGACACACCATTGTTTAGGCAGGATCCTGCTCATTGTCGGCATGCCTGTAATGATTACTCATAACTTTGATGTGGAGGGGGGGATTGTAAATGGGTGCTTGGGCACACTTGTAAGCGTGCAATATACACTTGACCAGAAAAGTTGCCAACATGCTGTTTCGTGCGTAGTGCACACTCCCTCGACATCAGCATAGCGTCTACTACACCTGCAGGAGTATCAGTCTGTTGTCATGGCAGACACTGTGGATATTAATATTCAGCACCCATTTCGGAAGGGTAGCCTTCACTTTAAGTGCACCCAGTTACCCATTGTGCCCGGCTTCACCATGACTGCCCATAAATCCCAGGGAATGACACTTGAGTGTGCCATCATCGATCTTGAGGGTTGTGTTGGAACTGAGTCATCGTATGTGATGCTTTCATGAGTAAAGACTTTGGAGGGAGTAATAGTTCTCAGACCTTTTTCATATAAGCGGATAACCTGTCACCAAAGTGAGGACATCAGACAGGAATTCAATAGACTTGAAATTCTTAACCTACTCACCATCATACGTTACTGCGAAGGGGACGAATGCTTACAAGCAGAGCGAGAGTTGCTGGATCTGACAGGGAAAACTGCTCATATGCTGACAGTGTCAACAGATACATTATCAGACTGTCTGCTTCGCCATGCAGGCAATGCGTCCTCCATTTTGGACAACATAGAATGGGAGGCCACTAACAGCTATGTGCCAATGGTCACTGCGTTGAGCAACACATGTCCAATATGGATCCAGAAGCATCCCCTGAAATGAAGAGCTTCTCGAGATGCACATGGTGATAGTGCACGTCACGTGGCTTGTGTGAGGACGTCCACAGCAATGTCTGAATAGCACTTGCATTTGTGTCTTTCCACTAATCTGTCTTTTCGGATAACTATGAAATGGCCACTTACGTCTGGATCACTGCTAGCTCCAGAGGCACCAGTTGTTATGAAGAGCTACATCGACCATTTGCTTGACTGTTTCATTGTGGTGACAAATGTCTCACTGATTGCCTTGTGTCCTCCATCTACTTAAGCCTGTTCCCACCAACATCTCACTAGATCTCCCCCCCACATATCTCCCTGCTTCTCGTCGCTCAACCTCTACACTCCCAACAACTTATTCCCTCTTCTTGTCCCCTTTCAATGCAGCACCTCGACTTCATGGCATCCTTAGACGACGAAGAGCGTGCAAGCACTTATGACACTGTTTATGATAGTCTGCTCACCATGCCCAAGCATCTCGTTTTGGTGCAAGTGACTTATGAGGTCCACTTCACTCGTCACATTGTGGCCAACAATGTGTGGGACTATCGCCCACCCCAAGGGTCTGAAGCCTTCGAGACCATTCTAGTTGGTGAGATTCGACCGGAACTCTGTGGTACCCACTTCTCGGCTAAGGGAAATCACTATATGGGGTCATTGTTCAATGTGTGTATCCACCTGTCTTCCTCATGTCTGTCCGCATCCTCTGCCTATTGAAGCCGACTTTGATTGAAGATAAAACTCGTGTCAAGAATGTTCTGGTTTTGGGAAAACCCAGCGACGCACCTGCATGCTTTGGCAACCTGTTCGATAACCAGATCACTACTCTCTGTGATGTGGTCGGACAAGACAAACAAGAGGTGTCTGGCAAGGCAAGCAGGCTGTTTTGGTGCAGAATTAGGTACTTACAGATTTGCAAAACATTCAGATCAAGAAGTGGACTGCACATGTAGATGCTGGAAACACTGGCAATCCGGACTACATTGTCATTGTCATGGAACCCATGTACACAACTGTTAAACCTACACAGAGCAGCAAATGCTCCAATGGATGAATCATGAAGAAGGTCCTGATGGAGCGGACAGCGGCAGCATCAAGCTCAAAGACAGGAGAAGACTTCGACCTTGAGGACATGGATTTAGCTTTGAGTTTTGATGACATCGAAACTGACTTGAACTCAACTACTACCCTTTCCAAAAAGATTACCAACAAGCCTAGTGAGTTCACTCGACACCAATGACGATATGCAACTTACCAGCTCTCGCAGTCACAACAAATGACCTGTATCACCCAAGCGTTTTGCTGGATTATGGGGGAGACCTTTTTAGGCTCGTTCATGCCAAACTGCGTCAACTTGACTTCAGGGATGTCAATGATGAGCTTATCACTCCTCAAGACTGGTACTCGCAACTGCACCAGGGAACCCTTGTCATGGTGTGCGCGTCACTCCATGCATTCAATTGGGACAACAGACGAGTGAGTACAATCATGAAACTGCCTCCACATGAAACCATAACTTCCTGCCAGGTGTATCAACTGAATGCACACACTGTCAGAGTGCTGCTTTCATCCTTGTCTGACATCGAAGTTCAGAAACCCACCATCCTGGATCCTGACTCATTCAAAAAGCGGACCACCTCTGAGGCCACTGCGCTCATATCCCAAGTTGTCCTTGGGAAGCGCTCCCATAAATAATCATTCACTTCTTTACATAGGTGAGTACTTATCATGCACATTCTCACTATGCATCGTCTTTGAGTGCGTTGTACAGTGCTCGCCACTCCTACAAAACTCCATTTCTTCTTTTCTATCACATTACCTTGCAGCACAAGTGTGCTGGCCGAATATTCAGACTTTGAGTAGCTTTTGTTCTTTCCTTCTGAATGTCCCTTCATTTTGCCTCGAGTTTGTGTACCACTGTGGGTTTTTTTTTCATGCTGGCATTTTTTTTCCCTCATAGTTACATGATTCTCCTGGCCTCATGTAGAATAGAAAAAAAGTGATTGTGCCTCAATACACTATTGCATACACTGCTGTGTGAAGCGTCACATCCGTGGCAACACCTGCTACATATGCATTGTCAACATCCACAGCAACTTCAATCAGGAAGATGGTTGAGTGTTCTGTCGTCATGACCATTACCACATGGGCGGTGTCTTGGATTGTAGTCTCAGATTTCCATTAGCCATGTGATGTCTTCATCACCACATCAGCTCAACCCTGGTTTCCAGTGAAACTACTCAGGGTCACTTCACTCCGCCATTGAATTGTATACCTTTTGTCCTCCACTCTGTCTCAGGTGAGTTATGTGTTGCCATACCAACTCTGGATAATTTAGTGACCCAGTGTCATGTTCATCAGGTGCATTCCAATGTGGTATTGTTTAGAGGTTGGCAAGGTCATGGTCTTGGACTCCTCATCCATGCTTGTTTATGCTACGTCTCCAAAACAACTTCTGTATCATGAGCCTTGCTGTGCAGGTAGCACAAGCGAGGTCAGAAGTGCACGGCAAGGCATCCTCTATGCAAAACGAGTCGAAGGCATTCTGCACAATGCCAGTGAGTGTGTCGCATAAGTTGCTGCAGAGCGGAAGGCCCTCATTTACTATATGGTCATTCAAACCACACAACAATGACTGTTTCAAGGCATTACAAAAAACACCTGCTTTACGCTGACATTGTTGACAGCAAACCATGAGTTATTGAGGATATATTGCTGGGCAGGGGATGCATTTAAGGACGAGTGTGCACTGAGCACAACATCAATCTGCGTTGTCTGTCTGTTTCACAAGAAACCTGTCCTCACCGTCGATATGCCCGCTGTCCAACCTCCCATCACAACCCTTGCCATCATCAAGGAGATTCAAGGGAGTATTCTGCAAGATTACACCATAAGTTATTGTCAACAGACCACTTGTGCCAATACTGACAAGGAACAATGAAAGGAACCTGGAGAACATCTATTTGTCATCTTGTTTGCTACTGGCCATGAGGTTCCTGAGATCGTCACAACCCCATATGTCGATGGGTCGCTTTCTGTCACCCGTTGGCTTTGTGATGACTTGCATCTCAACTACTACATCAGCAGCTCTGAGACAACCTTTGTTGGTGTTTGACGTCACACGTTTAAACAGTTTCCGACTTCACACGGCATTACTTTCCCACATGCATACTCCATGTTCTATTGGGCCCAGGATCTGAAAATGCTGGTTAACCAGGCATTACTCAGCTGCTGCGCAGGTGCAGTAGAAAATCGCCTGCTTTGTGGCAACATTATTGTTGTGAAGCATCACCAGTCTTCTAGGGACAAGTTCGAGGACATGACCATGGAGGACATGGCCCTTATTGCATCTGTTGTTGGAAGGTTTGATGTGTTCATCCTATGGGCCATTTATTGTCTAATGTTGTTTGATTCTCAGTGCTGTTGGGGGAGCTTTGCTCGACTGTGTCGACGAGTACAACATGGTGCTCAATGCAATTAAGATCTAGGTGTTTGATCCTTTATGCACAGGGTGGTGTTCACACAGTCCTTTTTACTGTCACTCTAATATGCCCAATTTTCGTAGATTGTTACATTTCCCAAAATAGGCTCTGTGTGAGTATAGGTATACATACATTGTTCATTTCATTGATTGAGTATGAGGCAAAAAACAGAAGCATTTGAGCAATTTTCATCTACTGTAGATGTGCTAAGGCGATACATTGAATCTTTGATTCCTTTGTCAACTTGATAAGGCATCCATAGCGGGTGTTGCCACAGATGTGGTGCTTCGCGTGTTTTAGCTATCATTCATCACTGTGGATATGCTATCAAATTTACGTCTAAGCCCAATACCCCGACAAAGCTCAGTATCCTCAAGTGCATGATGCATGTGCCTCAGACATTGCTGCAAGGCTGACTTCAAATCAATGCAGAAATTTCCCACTCGATCAAGGCGAAGAAATGCGCTCTCAAAGGGCTGATGACAGCACATCAGGCACGCTCACGCAAAGAATTATCTGAATTACTTTGATTTGGCAAGTCCAACAAATTGCCCGCTATGCTATAATGGCAGCATTTTCTCACAAATTGCCATGAGAAGCTGGGTTTCTAATCTAATATATTGTCCCTTGTAATGATTCTGCTCATTATGTGTATTGTAAACCATGCAATGTGATTGTAAGGGTTGGTAAAGAACTTTCTGAACCAGTGATGAACATAATCTAAGCTGGAAAGGAAAAAACCATAACGAGACAGCAGCTTCCATTGACTGCCACATACACGTTCACTGACTATCAATTCTAAGGGCAAACAATTGAAAATGTCATTGTTGACATTGGCAACCCCTCTACAGGTGAACTCACACTGTTCAATGCATATGTTGCACTCTCACAGAGTCAAGGGAGAGAAACTATAAGATTGTTACGAGCATTTGATGCTAAACTGTTCACCACGCACCCACGTGAACATCTATGAAAAGAGGACAAAAGGCTTAACACATTAGACAAGCTAACTATGGAATGGTGGTCAGAAATGCAATAAATAAGAAATGTACTAGCAATCAAAAGACGTGCATTGAAAAATACAGAGAAAATCAGAACAAACTTAACAGAAAAATATGGGTGAAAATTCATGGACACACAGCCACTAATCTCGATATGCAGTGACCTTGTAAACAAGGTAATAATTACCCGCATGGACAGGGGCAGTGCAAGTGACACATGACTGAAACTTCTGTGACTGTCACTTGGGCCATGTTGAACCCTTTGTGCTCCAACTAGCTCTATGCAGAAATATTCATCAACCTCATCCATCCCCCCCTGCACATTTTTTATTCACTGCCTGTGTCATGGTGGTAGGCTGGGGTGCAGGCTCCTGCTGGACGCACCCGTTAGTGATTGAGGCCCCCCAACCTGCTTGCCCACACAGTGCCCACCCCCTCCCTCCCTTTTTTGCTTCATTTGATATCTACAACAACCCGTTCCTCACCACCATGGCCACCCTCTCCATTAACTGATGCAATCAAGGACAACAGTGCCTCAATAATGACATACGAGCTGGTGGATCCATTAGTACTTGCTTATCCTCAACATCACCGCTCACACACTCGCACAGACCTGCTCATGTCTTTCCCCCCCTCTGCTTCTCCTCCACCCTCAGAGATGACCAGCAACACCTCCATGACATCCTAGACCAGGCAGAAGATGCTCACAGTCATATGTATCCCTTGTCCTCTTCTGTCCCTCCCCTTCACAACTCAGGCCCAATCATTTGGATCAGGGAAAGTCACTGTGTTTCCCTCTCGTCTGACCAGTTGAATGAGTTCTTTTCTCCCCACATGTCATTATAACACTCAGGTCTGATCAGTCCTAGCTATATCTAGCCCTTGTCTTGCTTTCACCACCCCCCATCGTGACATGGCCATCGGAAAAGACCTACCACTCACGCGCATCCCTAACGATGCCTCTCCCGCTCCCCTCACTCGCTGATGCGGGGTCGCTCGACCTGAGCATCATCATTCCAGCCTACAATGAAATGGCGCATCTCCCTGCCATGCTCGACACCACCCTCGCACACCTCTGCGCATCCCCGTCCCAGTCCCAGCCCCAGTCTGAGTCCTTATCTGCATCTGCCAACGGCCACAGCCACCCACCACGTGCTCGTACACACGAAATCCTCATCATCGATGACAGCTCCAAAGACATCACCTCTGCCCTCGCCCTCGAGCTTGCCACACACCATCCAGCAACCGACATTCACATCATCACCCTAGAGCAAACCTTGGCAAAGGTGGTGCAGTATGCCACGGGATGCTCCATGTGTGGGGCCACCGTCTCCTCATGGTCAATGTGGACGGGGTGAGCCGTTTCACAGATCTCGAGGCATTGTGGGAGAGGATCGATGTGATTGCACTGGGGAATGAGCCAGCAGTCATTGTGGGGAGTAGAGCACAGCTCATCAAAATGGAGGCAGTTGTCAAGCCATGTTTCATTCTGTTTTCATTTTGCGTTGTATGTCTGGTTGAACTTATGTCTCTGTGTCATCTTCAGTGTTCATTCCTTCTAACAAAGTGCGCGGTACTCCATTTGTCTCTACTGTCTGAGAACAGTAGGTGCCACAAGCGTAATGCAAGTGACAAGAGGAAGGTATGTGCCTAGTGGGAGGTACTCACTAGGTCTGAGGATAGAGGTTGCTAGCTTGAGGAGCGAGTGAATTTATAGAAGCAGGAAGAGCTTGTATAAAGTAGAGAGTAAAGAACTAGGGAGAGCGATATCGAATGAGCTCTCCTCTATATAGTGATCAGGTATTTGTTTGTACCTGTATGCCTCTACTCTAGGGTAGGTAAAGATACGAGATAAGAATGATAAGAGTCTTATCTGTAGCCAATAGCAATAATACTGGTTATCTATGATGTCATAGGATGAGTAATATGTGATAGTGTAATCGGACCTAGTGTCCGAAAGTCTGGACTACTGATGTAATCAGGTCTAGAATCTGGGTTATGTAAAAGAAGTTCTGAAAGCGAATACCCAGATTTCAACAACTCGTTCACTGACGAGTTTATTTCACTGCAGTACCTAGTAGCTGAACGACTGAGACCGATCGTCGTTGACAGCGTGTCCTATATTCACGATGCCCTAGCACAGAAGAGAATCCTTGTCGAGGGTGCGAACTCCCTGATGCTCGACATTGACCTCGGGACGTATCCTTGCCATATGACATCTTCTGCGAAAATGCCAATGGCGCATCAATCAGGCGAGTCACTTATCCATGTACGACCATGCGACTCTTTCATGACACGCCTACTCCGTTTACCCCTGTTGCCCCTTTTGTCCTGTCGGCCATATGCTGCATCCCGAACCGGATGGTTGTGGCCAAAACGCCATTGAACCCAATACCGGGGATTAATGCATAGATTTGATGTAGAGAGGGCTCTTCAATGGAACGACCAAAGTTGCTGATGCAGACATCCCTGCAAGTCTGACATAAGT
>JBBPJQ010000310.1:0-29671 GCA_038088795.1 Boletus rex-veris
TCTGTACTACAATCCGTGTGACTACTGCGAAGTGTGATTCCCACGGGATAGGGGTCAGACGACCGGTTCTTCAAAAGACCAGTTGCAACCAGTTGCAACTGATTGTAGGACTCATTTGGACTGGTTTGTTTTGGTCCAGTTGCAGGTTGCAGGTCCCTGGGACCTTCCCAGGTCCGGTTTTGGTCCGGTTGCCTAATTAGGAAGGTCAAAAACCGGACTGGACTGGACTTTTAAACACTAGGCATGAGGTGGTCTCTCTTTGCCTCTCGAGGTGAGCACGAAGTGCCGGCAACACGGCCTGTCAATCCCAACCAATCAAATCATTCTATTGGAGGCTACTATTCATGGTCGCTTTCATTCGCAAATAATTGCCCGAGTTCATCGTACGCTGCTGCCTCTATCAACTCGTCAACTGCTCTCAAAGTAACTGGACCTGAAATGCTATAATCCCTATCATCCGCGACTAGGTCTGGGGTAAAATTGAGTTGGTCCTGCTTGAAACCAAATTTGAGGATCTGGAGTGCCTTGACAATGGCAGGTGAAAGTTTGTTGCATCGTTCGGTGCACGTCAGCTTGCTAGACAAAAAGGCCTACTCGGATGGCACTGAGGATGCTTGAGCCGGCAGAACATCCATCGCGATATGAAAAAGTAATGGGTAGATGTGTTCCTTTGCTATAAAAATGCGTCAGTAAAGGTTACACTTGCTACTGTCTGTAACGTACCTCCCAGAAGCGAACCAGATTGGTTGTATGCTCTGAAGCATCAATCAACAAGCCTACCTGCTCATAACACTGCAGCTCTTGTTCGGCATCTCTCTGGTCTTCTTCCAGCTCGCATTCTTCGAGTCAGCACTTGTTGGAGCTATGCTTGCCTCAGCAGTACTTGGCAAGCATAAAGGGGTGAGTGCAGGTGTTGACCTGGGTGATGGAGTAGAGACTCCGATAGAGGCGGACTGAGAGCGCTGCACACTAACATTGAGATTGCTCATTTGTCCATATCCTTTGGACAGTGTTTCGGAGGCTATGGTGGTCACATTTGAAGGCACAGTAAGTGTAGCAGAGTGGTTCGTGTTGCTTGGAAGCTGATTTGGACATTGCTGAAAATCGTTCATATATAGCATGCTGACCTGTCCTTGACGAATCACGGTTCAATACGATGACATCTAATTGGGAGAATTAACTTCATTGGTGTATTGCATTAGTATTGTCCATCATGTACTGCTTCAATTATCCACTCTCGTGCTTGATTGGCATCAGATGCTGACCAGTATATTTTGATCCATTCGAACTTCGAACCTGGGTTGAGAATTAATAAAGTTAGATAAATATTTGTGTAACTAGATTATTGCATACTCATCATGAAAGCATAGATGTGCGTCTTCCGTCCCTCATTGCGATATTTTTCAAGCTTCTCAAGCCCAACTCCAATGTAATGTGCTAGTTCCCAAATTGTAGATTGCAGTTCTTTCCACTTGACAGCAAGTTGCTCGTATGCCGGGAGTGCCATTGAGAGTGTAGGAGTACACTCAGAGGAGAGGAGTTCTTGTGCAGTATGTGGGATTTCGATGACTTGTTGGATGTCTTGCAAAACCGCCATTGTTTTAGTGTCAAGGTTGAGGTGAGCAATGTCTGCATTCTGCCTTTCTTGCAAGAATGACTGAATTGCCTAAGATGTTCAGATCAGATTTGTAGCATGCACAATGGAAAGAAGACGCGCTCACTGGATTGAGTAATATCACCCGATCAGTTATTTTGAAAGTGGACGACCAACGAGTAACACAGTCACATAGCAGCTGCACAACAGGTAATGTTGCAGCCCCATCAAGCAGCTTACCTCTTCAAAAGCCACTCTCGTTCCCTTCTCTAATCACTGCCCTCAGCTGTCGCTGGCGCTGACCTGACACACAACATGCAGCCACAATATCCTGACAATGCCCCACAGGGTCATTTTTCAAAACAGTTGCATATGCTTTGAGTATGTACTGTAGGGCAGGATCCGAGGTTGAATTAAGAACAGGGATAGTTGGGTTCTTTTTCAGTTCATTGAGTATTGCTAACACCGCTAGGTTCATGACATGTGGGAAACATCTACCCGGATTGCAAGTAAATGTCCATTTTCATAAATTGGTACTTGCTAGCACCAACCTAATGTGGTTTCCATCAGCATCGAAGGGAATCTGCCACTTCTTTAGTTCTTTGGCCATACTTTCAAGCATACTGTTGTTGTTTGACGCGTTGTCCATAGTGATTTGACCAAGCTGCGCACTCGACATGAGTTGACCAATTCTTCCAAGCTGTTGGATTCACTTACTTTGTGGGCAATGCCAAATCCATCAACAATTTTTAGGAATGCATCAGAGAGATTGGCATCAGAGTGCGAGCCATCAATATACTGGAATGTGATCAGTCATGACTGGAAAATCAAGTAACCACACTCGTCTCTAGCCATGTAATGTGCAGTGACTGCCATATAACTATCACGGTTTGGATCACTCCATAAGTCCATTGTACACAATATACACCCAAGTGATTGCTAGTAGGTAAATATTGAGCTCCAAGTCTGAGACATTGGATTGAAGGGGATGTCTTACCTTAAGGTCACCCTTAATCTTCTTGTATTCCGTCTGGAAACCATCCAAAACCATGCGTGTGAGTTTCGTTCAATGTGGGATATGTGTGTCTGTCAGTTTGCCATCTCCGAGATACAAGAGAAGTTTTCAAAACTCCAGACATTCAATGATATCAAAGGACTATTATGATGGGTGTAAGTAAAGTGAAATTGAGTGCTAACATGGAAACTAACCTGATCATCAGCAGCAATCCATTTTATGAGAAGGTGGGAGAACATCTCCAAAGTAAATGATGCCCACTTAGCATCTTCCTACCCTTCAGCACCTTTGGCTATTTTCAAATGCATAGTTCGACAGATATCCTGCCACTGTGCTCCATATTTATCCATCAAGTGTGTACAATAACATGAAGTCATTCCGTCTCCATGCTTCCAGACTTTCCACCATGGGTTTTCATTGTCATCCCTAGTGGTAATATGTGAGGAATCTGCATAACGAAGCCACTTCAATGTACTACTCACCTGCACAGTCTACATGTGATATATTTTGAATCAGGTTTGTGCATCAACCGTGGCTCATTCTTGGGCATTTTCTCAGGTTGTTCATTGGAATTCACAGCCCAAAGAAAGTACCATATATCAGTCGTGGTAGTCTTCGACTCACGGGAAGTAGAGCCAGAAGCTAGCGGCGGTGTTATGGTAGCCACCTCACTCAGAACTTGTGATGGACCAACACCACAGATGGGGGCAGCAACTTGTGGCAGCGTCTCGGCAGGTCTCCTTGTGGCAGCAGGATCATGCACCAGTGGCTGTGTACTACTAATGGACAGTGGAGCGATGGTACTGTGACCAGTGTTCTTCTGTTGTTTGCCTCTTGGCGCCGCTGACTCTTTTGCAGGTGCTGCTTTCTTTTGTTTTCAGGTCCTCTTTTCTGGCATAGTATCAATACTCACCATGCCAGCCTCAGCCAGCACAGCTGCAACCTGCATGACTTGTTGTTGTGCTGAAAACTGACCAATACTAGTAGAGTCTGGAGCTGAAATAGGTGCGTATAGAACATGAGGAGTGGTCATCACAGCTGATGGCATCTGGGCAGGGTGGCAGAAGCCTGAGTTCAGGTGATAGAACAGCTGTTCCGCCATCATTTGGTGGCCTGGCTGCACATGGTTAAGTGTCGCCGAGTGAGTCATTGACACTCCGTAGATGTGAGGAGGTTGATTGCCAGGGCCCGGCAGCGGCAGCGGAAAGACAGTCGTGGGAGGTGAGAAGTTTCGCAGAGACTCAAACAGGCCATCTGGAGTGTGGATGGGACTGGGATACAAAGGTTTGCCACTGTGTCCACTGGCTGGCCAACAGATGTCAATGCCAGTCCTGGACCTGGGTATCCGAGTTGATTGTGGTGACCCGAAATGTCACGGTAAGGTGCACCCCACAATTCTGATCTGCTAGCATGCTGAGACTCGGAGTGAACATTGGACATAGGAATTAATGTGATTGTTCGATGAAGAGAAAGTCTACTTGAGAGTTGAGAGTTGAGACCTGAAGGCAAATTTACTTCAGTCACATCTGTTACTAGTTTGTTGCTGTGGCATTCAATAAAGGCTGCTTATTTTGGTTTAACAGAATTTGGCCACCAGTTTTTGAAACAATCAAGCATTCGAGAGAACAAGTAGAAGTGACAGGGGCCAATACCAGTAGATACCAGATAAGTATACTAAAGATAGCAGTAGTTCGACAGGTCTCTTGAACTGAACGAGGTAACTTCATTCCCAATTCGGTGTTCTCAAACTGCCACGAGGCGGCACTTATCCAAGGTGAAGCGAACTAACCTCAAACTCACTTCACCTCGACAGCAACACTATTTCCACCTATATC
Source organism: Boletus rex-veris (assembly GCA_038088795.1). Taxonomy (NCBI): domain Eukaryota; kingdom Fungi; phylum Basidiomycota; class Agaricomycetes; order Boletales; family Boletaceae; genus Boletus; species Boletus rex-veris. The sequence goes on from JBBPJQ010000310.1 coordinate 4,445, forward strand.
CCAAAGCGGAAATTTAATTATTTTCTTGTGCAGCCATACTAAATCAGCACCATTCCCTGGCACTTTTGTGCGGTTGCTGAGCCTTGCGTGCAGTCTGTCAATGCACCTGAGAGGCTCAGAGCCTCTGCAAACCCTCTCAAATCCGCACTCCATCCGTGCTGCCTCAAACCATCACCACTTGCATCAAACCATGTTGGACACCCAGGCTCTTGAGAGGCTTGTGAAACCATCCCCCATTTTTAATATATAATATTTTTGTGCACAGTTTTGACCATTAACTATCTACTCAATTTGAGAGCGAGGTGAGGAGAGTGGGCAGCAAAGGGGTGAGGGTGGTGGTGCCATGGCGGCGTCATCGCCATTGTTGACATGGGGCATGGTGGTGATGGTGGTGGTGCCACTGTGCTGTCATGGCGCTACCCTTGTTGCGAGACGAGGGTAAGGGTGAGGGTGAGGGTGAGGGCACATTGTCATCGTGAGATAAGGTTGGGGGCGAGGGTGAGGGCGAGGGGGAAGGTGTGGTGGTGGTGGTGACATGGATGTGAGGGCATGATGGTGGTGGTGGTGGTGACCCAGCATCATCAGTGTCGTCGTCGTCAATGTGGGGGCGTGGTGGTGGCGGTGACATGGCGTCGTTGTCATTGTCATCATTGTTGACGTGGGGGTGCAGTGGCACTGGTGACCTGGCATCGTCAGCATCGTCTGCCGCGGTGGTGGTGATGACACGGCGGCATCATCATTTTGGTGGCACAGGTGGTGCCACTGTGTCGTTGTTGTTGACGTGGGGGCGTGGCAGTGGCAGCATTATTGTCGTCATCATTTTGGTGGCACAGGTGGTGCCACTGTGTTGTCATTGTTGTTGTTGGTATGGGGGCGTGGCTGTGGTGGTGGTGATGACATGGCAGCGTCATTGTCATTGTCGTCGTTTCAGTGGCACATGCTGGTGCAGCGTCATTGTTGTCACATTTGCCACTGTGTCGTTGTGGGGTGTGATGGCGCACGGACAAAGGCAAATGGTGTGTGGGCCACCATGTCATTGACATGGTGGCATGGTGGTGGTGGTGGTGGTGGTCATCCAGGCCCATCGTTGTCGTTGTTTCGGTGGCACAGGTAGTGCCACCATGTCGTTGTTGTTGATGTGGCAAAGGTGGATGGTGTGTGGGAAGAGTAGACAATGGGAGAAATACGATTCAAACCACGTTACCTAGTAGAAGTATGGGGTGACTTCAGTCCGTTTTGTGAACCACAAGGAGAGATTTATTCCTCAGGCTCGAAAAGATGCTTGGTTAAGGTCTGTATGTGTGCTGGTAAATTGTGTCAAGGCCATCCATTAGTAGGATCATCTCGTGTCATACTATCTTTACATTGTACAGTACTTGTAGTAGGAGATTTATTCGTGATCCTATTGGCTCGCAGTGCCGCCATGAGTCTAGACCGCTGACAGATGCTTCGAAATTAGCCTGAACAGCACTCTTATGTGCCTGAATCAACAAAGGGCGCTCTCGCTCATTTCTTACTACCTACTTATTTACCAGTAAGTCTAATCTACCTAACATATATTCACCACCCTCTCCAGATCTTCCATCCCACGACTGTACGACGTGAGGGACACAAGGGTGGTGAGGGCAAGAGCGAGCTCGTGCAAGCAAGCGCGCATACACACACAGACAGCAAGTCTGCATGTGTGCATGCACTCACATGCATGTGAAGGCGAGGGTGGGAGGCTGAGGATGGTGAGGGTACTGAGGATATGGGAATGAGAGCATTTGATGCGACAACAACAACAACAACAATGCAGCAAGCACTGTCCCCTCCCCTCTCTCCCTCTTCCTCACCCACAACAATGACACGCCATCTCCCTCACCCTCCCATCTCCGTCTCCCCTGTCTCCCTCACCGACCATTTCCCTCACTGACTGTTTGCCTACAAACATGAACACGAATGCTTATGATGCATTTGCACTCGTGTTTGTATGTGAGCAGTTGTGGCTGTGCACCCTCGGACGACGGTGAGTGTGTGAGGGAGTGTGCGCATGATGCACAAGCACAACGGATGTGGTGGCTGCCTAATGGACTCTGACATGGGTGGTGACTGAGGTTGTGTGGGGCAAGCACGTGCCACAAGGGAGACATGGGGGTGTGAGGAAGAGACGGCGAGGTGGTGAGAGTGAGGTGGTGAGGGCGAGGGTGTTGTAGGGCAGGTAAGGTGCACCCAACATGAGGGGGGTCAGTGTGAGCGAGTGTATGTGCGGTGACGGAAGAGCATGTGTGGTGCACAACAGGCATGCTGGCTGCACCAGAGGGTGTGAGAGGGTGGGCAGCAGGTCAGAGGTGGTGAGGGCGAGGGTGTTGTAGGGCAGGTAAGGTGCACCCAACACAAGGGGGGTCAGTGTGAGCGAGTGCATGTGCAGTAACAGAAGAGCATGTGTGGTGCACGACAGGCATGCTGGCTGCACCAGAGGGTGCAAGAGGGTGGGCAGCAGGTCACACGGTTATGGCCAGCAGCAGGTGCGAATGGAATGTGCTTGAAAAGCACTTTCGAGAGGGTGCACTGAGGATCTTTTGGTGCTGCGGTTGACGTCAAGAATACCCCAGAGATTGCCAGCACGGATGGAGCCATCAATCAAATTCACCGGAAAATGCTGGCACAGATGGTACCCCTTTTTGGTCAGTTTCACATCAACAAGGAACCCCCCCTGAAGGGTGTTGTGGCTGTGCAAAAAGTGCTGCCTGAGGTGAGCAATGGCTATGTCCTACTTCCGAAGCAAGATGCTTACACCGTACGTGTAGCCAAAGAAGAGATGCTGGTTGTTGCTAGATACCTGCACCAACCTACTGGTCAAAAAGTCCATTGCTGGGGTAGACTCCAGTTACCTAACGGACAGATAGCTTGATCAGCATATGTTGAGTTGCAAAGAGTGCAGGAACAGGTACGCATGGCCCAAAACATAAAGGTAGGACAATAGATCTTCATTGTACACTCTACTAATAAATTCAAGATCATTTTGAACAATACAACACGAATTGCTGAAGTGCGGTACTTTGCATGGCTTGTAGTAGATATCAGCCCGGATGAGACAGATCATGTTCATTTCAAGGACGTCACACTTGTCACACTATATTCACTCCCTGATCAAGACCTTCTCATATAATCACATGGTGTCCTTGCTTCATGTACAAAGCTTGGTACAGACAGTCTATGTGTTATTGACATCAGTTCTATTCAATCCATTGTTGCCATGATTCCATACTCTCCACCTGGTGACCTTGGAGCTGGAGACACATATTTTCTTGTAGAGAAAACCGGGATGCAAGTTGCACACTTTGGGGATGAGAACTTCAACAACGATGATTCTACAGAATGATACAGTACACCTAATACATGCTCAAGTACAATTATAAAGTCTAATCAGAAAAGCCTAGCATGTTTTTGAGCCTTTTTGATGACTTCTTCGACTGTCTCATAAGGTCCAGTGATTGGACGAACAATGTAGGCAACTTTACAAAGTGGAGGGCGTAAAGTTGATATGAAAGCTTCTTCTTCTGCTGGATCACATGCATAGTGTTCTAGAATGTGACATTCCGTGGCTCGGATTTTACTGATGCTTGCAGCTCGGGTTAGAATGTAAGTATCACAGTGCAAAGGCTGAAACAAACCATTGCTCTGTCTCGCTTGCAGTGGAATCGTTATCTTGCTGCATGGATGTATCAGCTCTCTCTGCGGAGCTCTGAAGCGTGCCTTCTTCAGCTGTGGTGGTGCCCTGGAATGGTAGCTCTTTGATTCGAAGAGCGAACATCTAGAGAAAGAGGTAAGATTCAATTGTGTGCTGGAGGATGTTACTTACTTTTATGCCAGGTGTTTTGATATCGAGATCAAAGCGGTATGTCTTCCAGTCTTGATGGACACCATCTACTTCAAGGTAGATGGTGTTGCCGATCATATGAATCAAATGCGGTGTGGTGAGCATGTGGATTGTAGTGGAGTGTAGCTAAGTGTAGTCAGAAGTGTAGTCTACTTTCAAGCGGCAATCACACGACTTTCACCCAACTTTACACTCATACCACAATCTCGACACAACTCACACAACTCAATCCCACAAATAATGTCTTCTGTACCTCCCTCTGATTTCTCTCTGCCATCCAATCCTTCTAATGTGATCTAATATGCATATATCCAGTATATCCAGCACATACAGGTGTTGGAAGAAATCAATATGAAGCTACAGGTTGAAAACTCGACTCTTCGGTGAGCATTTCCTTTAAAATGGTGTATCTAATGCATTGTTATTGGTAGGGGGTTGTACGACACATTAGTTGCACAGCTTCAATGAACAATTATCAACCCAACAACACCATCAGATGGAATCACCGTCATGCTACAAGGACCTACTCAGCCAGCAGAACTCCCACCTCTACTGCAAATCAAGCAAGACAACTACCCCCACCTTCAGTTCTTCACACTGAAGAAATGAAAGGAATGGCTTGAATCAGCTGCTGGACAGCACTCTAAGCAGAACAACAAGAATCACAACACAAGATACCTCGAATATGCAAATGCCCAACAGCTCGATCATGGTCGTATCACCACCATTCTCAACTGTATATGTGACATGTGGCATCTTTTCCGGAAACAAGGCCTTATCGATGCAAATATGACATGGACATCAATGCTGCTTACGCTCAAAAAGGCCCTTCGTCAGGAATTGGCCAAGTCCCATCCAGAAACAAACCTTGGTGAAGATGGATGGAAGATTGACAAATTAGCCAAGGACCACTATCCGTCGTTCAAGCAGACCTGATTTACAAACAAGACTGAGGATAAGAAGGCGGCAAAGCAGAAAATCAAGTCTGAAGGGCTTGGAGACACTGATATCAACAGCATTCAAGGGCCAAATGAACCAGTTGCAAAGTGACCAAGGCACAGATCAGCATCGACATCATCCAATACCTTGATCTTCCCACCCAGCGATGACTCTGATATCACCGAGTCAGTCCACTCTCCATGAAGTACTGTCACTAACAACTCTGCTAGTTTTCCAAGCATAGCTGATGAGGCCATCACTTTCCTGAGCACCACCAACAAGCCCACCGCTCCAAGTTCTACCAATGAACCCACTACCTCCGAGTCTTCAAGCACAATCAATGCGGTCATCACTTTCCCAAGCACCACCAACAAGCCTGCCACTCCAAGTTCTACCAATGAACCTGCCACCTCCGAGTCTTCAAGCACAATCAACACGGTTGTCGCTTTCCCGAGCACCACCAACAAGCGTGCCACTCCAAGTACTGCTACCAACAAACCCACCACCTCTGAGTCTTCAAGCACAATCAACATGGTCATCGAGATGGCAAGCACCACCAACAAGCCCACTGGCACCACCACTCCAAGTTCTACCAATGAACCCACCACCTCCGAGTCTCTAAGCACAATCAACGCAGTCGTTGCTTTCCCGAGCACCAACAACAAGCCCGCCACTCCAAGTACTGTTACCAATCAACCCACTGCCTCCGAGTCTCCAAGTATAACCAACACGGTCATCAAGATGGCAATCGGTCATGAAGCACAATCAGGCAGCGACACAGATGGGTTTGGACCAATCTCAACTTCTATTACAGCAACTGCAGTTGCCATCCCAGCAGCTACCAAAGCAGTTCAAGATGCCCCAAGATGGCCAAAGTTATTTGTTCGCATCAAGAACCCGTTGTAGACTTTTTTTTGTAATCCACTCTAACGATGCTGATAAATACCATCTAGATTATCGCAAACAGCCACAGTCAGACAATCAAGCAGTGAGACTAATACAAATTCTAAGGACAAACTGAAAGATTCTACGATAAAGATAGATGTGACAACACGAACTTCTCAAGCCAACCCACTGGATATACCTGCTACCTCCCAAGCACTGGTGAAGCCTACTACGACAACGTCAGGCGCAAAGAAAAGTTGGTGGCCTCCTGCAAACAAAACCGGACGGTAGGCGGCTTCATTTACATAATCACTGTGCCTTGTAGTAATGATGAATATTTTTCTAGCACACTTTGCACTCATCACTGGCTCAAGCAAGTCAAACCCAATGGGTCCAAAGACGAGTTTGACCCATACTACCAGACTCTGACTGCAGAGGTCAAAGCGGTACGTTCTCGCTAACAAATTGTTATCATATTAAATGGTTTGTGTATCTAGCATTACAAAGACGAGGCTACGAAGCTGGTATGTTGCATAGTAGATTTCCAGCAGAAATATGCTAATACTAGTTTGTAGGTTACAGATGGTACTTGGTCCAAGGGGACGGCTGAAATCATTGCAAAGATCGCCACACTGCCAATGTACTAGAGGACAACTCAAGGAGATGGGCAGGCAGTGGGATACCCCAGAGGCGCATAGCTAGGCCTAGATGGTGTGGGGGCACTGCATCGATAACCATAAAATGGCATAGAATCAGGGACATTGTAATTGCTACACATGCATAGAATTGCATGGGGATATTGGAGCATTTCGTCCGACATACATGAGATATGAAAATCTATGAATACTATGGACATAGACAGGTCTTCGTCTACATACATACTCATACGAGATACAGCTATAGAGACGCGGATTTTTGATGCTAGCATATGTAGCTCTATTGCCTGCATTTACATATCCCTCTTTCTCACTGGGGGTCAGAAAAGGAAATGAATAACATACTCGTAGACTGTTAGATATCCATGGTCAATCACCAAATCAGCTATGATATCAAGGAGCGTGTGGTCCAATTGTGGAACCATGGCTGGGATATTGAAGATATCTGCGAGTTCCTTGCCATTTCGAGGAGCAGCTGTTACCGTTGGAAAAAATTCCTAGAAATCTATGGCAACATCAATCAGCCACCATCTCCTCTTGTCGGACACACGCAGACGATCACCAGGGTGGTCCTCAATGCCATTGAGCAACTCTACCATGAAAACCCCGATCTCTTTCTTGATGAAGTGTGTACTTGGCTGGCAGTTGAACATGGCATCGAGATCTCAACATCAACCCTCTCACAGAACCTCAACGATGCTGGACTCACATGAAAGATGCTCTGGAAACTCGCTTCTGAGCATGATGAGGCTCAACGTGATGAATTCAAGCAAATGCTTCGTGCCGACTTCATAGTAGGCGATGGGTCCGAGTTCATTGTTGTCGATGAAACAAGCAAGAATGAGCATACCTATGCATGGCGCTTTGGAAGGGCACCTCAAGGAGAATGAGCAGAGATCTGAGATGTCTTTGCATGTGGGACCCGATACTCGTTGTGTGCTGCACTGACTACTGATGGATATCTTGCTGCTCGGGTGATAGAAGGTTCATATGATGCTGCTGAATTCTACGACTTCATCGCACAAGATGTGGTGGGTACGTTGGATCTTATACTCTATTCCCTGAAATATATTCTGTTAGCTCCCCCACATGAATCCATTCCCGCTAGTACACTCTGTTCTTGTTCTCGACAACTGTCGGATCCACCACAACCAAGATCTCATTGATCTTGTCGAGGAAAGAGGTGAGTCAAACTTGTCAATTTATATCCCTTCTTTCCATCGTTATTGTAGGTTGTCTTGTGCTTTTTCTCCCGCCGTACTCTCCCGATCTCACTCCGATCGAAGAATCATTCAGTGCTCGTAAGTGATCTTTTTGAACCATAAACTCCTTACTATATGTTCATCTAGTCAAGGCTTACATTTGTCGCCATGGTCACGAATTACGACTGCATGAGGATCCTATTCAGGGATTACTCGAAGCGACAGCATGTATTACAGCTGAGAAAGCACAAGGGTGGTTCAAGAATGCAGGATACATTGTAGAGTAAGTTCCATAGTGGATGTATGTAGTAAAGTGGATGTATGCGAATGGAATGGCTGGATGTATGTGGAACAAAGTGAATTGGCAGTCTTGGAACAACGGATTAGCATCTAACAGTACCCACGATGAATAATAGTGACTTACAATAAGATATTTGGTGCCCAACAAGCCTTCTCCAGTCCCCTCATTGCAGCAACCAGCCTTTTGTTCATCATGATCACCATCGCATTCCTATATTTTACTGTGGTCAAAAACACTGCATATATGTGCTGAATTTATGTACATTTTGATCCTTTGGTAGGCTGGGCATGTATAGAAAAATGACAACATTTTCAGTTGCACATCTTGTCTTGATAGCCTTGAGCAGTAGTGTGAAGCCATCTTCATCTGCAAGCATCTTGCGAGGGGCATTCTGAGCTTGCCCCTCAAACTTCCACTCAAACTTCGACACCAGAAGGGTATTGAGGCTGCATGAAAGCCAGGATGTGATTTTCATCTTGAGCATGGCGAGACTCTGATGTGTATGGAGTGTGATTGGTCTGATCAATTCAAATGTCATCGGCCCTGCCTTGGCACCTCATCCTGGCTTTTTCATGATAACAACTGACTGATAGATTTGAAGGAAGATCGCAAAATCGTGGGGCTTCTCTTCCTTGGGTTCCTCATCATCGGGCAACACTTCCTTGTGCTTTACCAAGCTGCCCATCTTATGTTTCTTCAGCGGAGGTCCGACATCAGTATCTTCAGAGTCGGCACTGCTCTGCTGTGCCCACTTGTTAACAAACGATGAAGGGGTGTGGTTCACGAAATGAGTGTCGGAAGTGGTCACTAGTACAGCAACCTGTCAACCATGACACACGCTTTGGAGCATTAGACTCATTCCATGTATTCCGAGTGGGTATTGGGGTACTGGGCAATGAATCACAAGTGAGATTGAGCGTGATTGGCTCATCCAAAGTGGCCGAGGCAGACTTGGACTCATTAGGCCAAAGATCACTGATTTGTACACCAAGGAACACGTACTTTAATGGCCTCTGGCTCGTATGTGATGTTTTCAATGCTCCTGGGTGTCTGAGGTGGGTCCGAAAGTGGAGAACTTGCACATCATGGACTAGCAGGATCATTCAAGTCTTCCTTTGGCATGGCCAATCTCAATGCGAGAGCAGGGAGCTTGAGAGTGATCTTCTGATTGCTAATCACAACAGCAGTATTCACTTGGTTTTTTGACTTTGTAGTACGCTTTTTCTTGGGCATTGCGGTCGTCGTTGTACAGCACCATACACCACAATTGATTTCCTTTTCTGACCACCCGCCACTGCTGCGCCGCGCCTCACACAAATCTCATTAGTTTCGCACACTGCTGTAAGTACATGCCTGAGGTCTGGTAAATTTCGTTGGTTCCCACATCCACAGTTTGGACAGCTTCACTCTCTCAACCATCATGAACCGCAGCTCGTCATCGCAATGACTTGCCACCCACAGAGAGCGATTTTATGCTTGTACGAAAGATCAGCTGACCAGAAAACTTGCGAAACTGCTTGACAGGATCAATGAGGATCCACGAGGCTGCACCCAATTGTTCACTTGGATGGACCTGCACACGATCACACGAGTGACCCGGAAGGTGTCTGACGAGATGGACAACATTAAGGATATCTTACGAGTGAAGATTACTAATATCACACCCGATTTCTTGGCAAACTGGGACATCACCTCAACCATTGGCAAAAGCCATCCTGGAGCATGCACCAGTCCTGACCCAAGTCCTTCACAGCACTGCACAAACAGAGCGGGCAAGCAGGGACAATACTACAAAGGACTGTACTACAGTAAGCATATCGCTCTCATGCATCGATTTGTTGTGAAGCCATGTCAAGTTCTCGTGACACAGCTTGCCAAAGCTCGATCCAACTGCAGTCTCTATTTTGCTGCTCCCTTTACTCTTTTTTTATGGATGAATGGCACTTTGCAACAGACCATTGATACCCTCGTGCAATGTGGCCTTTGTATTTCATTCACATCGCTGTCCACACTGCTAAACCAGCTGGCATCCCAGTGTGTTGATAAGGTGATCCAGGTTGCTCAACGACCTCATATTCTCTGCTATGATAACATCAATATTAATGGTCGCCTCATCGTGATTGAGATGCCTCATAGACAGTCTCTGGTTATCAGACTACAGTGCAGCTGGCTTATGTCATCCTTGAAAGATAGGAGACTACCCTCCCTCTTCCATCCAACAACGTCCCGCCGAGCTACTAGTACAACCCAGAAACCTCCTTGCGCTCTCATACAATGCCATCAAGAAAAGCAGTTGTGGACAATAATGTACGCGTCAACCTGAAAATGTTTGCCAAGACAGTTTGGGGTAGGCCCGGAGCCATCTCGAAACACCACGACGCCGAACGATTCAAGTACATCAACCTGGGAAGATAGCTAGGGGGCTTTTCAAACTATTTTTGGAGCAGCCATTAAAGAAAAGATTCTTGTAAGAGACGAATACCACACCACAGTGCAAGAATTGCAGACAGACTGGTACAGTCAAGGGGCTTATGTTACAGGACAGCCTGGCACTGGTAAGCCTTGAACAACTTTGGACGCACCATGAAATTGAACTAGACATCTTTCTCTACAACACTAGGTAAAACACTCTTTCTCGTTTACCTGCTCATCCGGCTTCCTGAACAACGTCAGAAGGTTGCAGTTCACAATATAGACCACTGATTCTATGTGGTCTTTACGGATATGGTCACATTCCACCCACTGGTCAATGAGAAACCACTTAGATGCGGCGACCACATGTGGACTCTTTCTGATTCCAGCCACCAAAACTTGGGTGCTCCCCCTGGTGGCTTCTACTCTTATCCAGAATCTGTCCGCATGATCCAGGTGACATCACTCAAGAAAAAGTGTTGGCATGAATGGAGAAAGCAAGCTTGTGCCGAATGCTATGTGATGGATATTTGGACTGAGCAGGAAGTCACGAACCTTGCATGTGTGATATTCTTCTTCCTTTCAAGCTAGATCTGACGACATCATACATGACCAGCAAGCTAATGGGATTAGATGTCCACTGTATGGTGCAGCTCCACAAGAAATGGGGCGGAGCTCCTAGAACATTACTGGATTACCTTGGGGAGTCAGGACTCGGATGAAACCATTGAAAGCAGTTATTGTGATGACGCCATTTTCGCTGCTCAGGAAGGTTCATCCACAATCATATCAATAGTGGAGAGGGACCTTTCCGAGAACTTGGATGCTCTTTCCAAGTTCTATTTCTGTCGGCCTGTAAACTATGTATGCCAAGTCCAGTATCGACTGCACGCGGGCTTGTGCTGTCATCCCAACTCAAACCATCTGTTACATCCTGGGGGCCACACTTCAACATCTAAGTAACACCATCAGGTTGCAGTTCTTTACTGCTCTTAGCAGACCCAGCAATGCTGGACAGGCGGCTGGCTTTATATACCAATCTTGGTTCCACTCTTTCTTTTGTGCAGCAAACAAACCCATAGCCTGTCACTGGCTACACAATTTGAATAATGTCACCTCACTATTCGGGACAACTACTCTGGCTCCCACAAGGTCAAAGGATTCGAAAGTTGGACTGAGTATTTAATGTGTTCTTATTGATGGCCTGGTAATGTAAGATGACCTAGTAATACAAATACATACGACAGAAAACGACATACCAAGCAGCCTTGGAAAAACCAGGTCTTGTGTGTGATGAAAGGGTGAGCTTGTCAAGCAAAAGAAATTTACGATGTTGGAAACCTGGTCTCGAATGAGGCTGAAGTAAATGTCAGGAATTTTAGAAAGCATTCGCTTCTTCAGCCCATTGCTTCCTATAAAGTAACATTTGGTTTCGAGACTACAAATGGATGGTGTACATATTACATGTCCATTTTGACTTGGCGTGACTCCGCTGGTTCCACAGCAATCAACATGCATGCAGTCCCATAAAAGTAGTCCACCTCAGCCTCATTGCAATACATCATAAACAAGCTCTTGAAATTCACTGATGATTTTATCTGTGTAACCTCCAACACCATCATGACTGAAGTCCAGCTGTAAAACAGTTTCAAGAACTCATCCCAACCATCATCATTCAAACGTTGCGGATCAAATGGATGCCTCCCTCCAACAAACTCAATGCCTTCAACCTCGTCAATGGTCAACCCGTCAACCGCCTCTTCAAGATATCGGTTTTCAGTCAAAATCACAATAAGGCATGCTCTCATGATCCACATCAAATTCCTCAGTGGTAATGAGGTTGATCCACTTGTCTGTGATCTTGCGATAGAGTAGCCAGAGAGAATAACAAAGACCGAGCTCTTTGCACATGTTTGCCAGCGAGCAGTCTGATCCTTTCAACTGGTCCAACAAGGGCTCAACCAGGTTATGCCCTGTGTGGACATACTCATGGATGAGGCTGATAATGAAGTGTGCGGTACTCCGTTTGTCTCTACTGTTTGAGAACAGTAGGTGTCACAAGCGTAATGCAAGTGGCAAGAGGAAGGTATGTGCCTAGTGGGAGGTACTCACTAGGACTGAGGATAGAGATTGCTAACTTGAGGAGCGAGTAGATTTATAGAAGCAGGAAGAACTTGTATAAAGCAGAGAGTAAAGAACTGAGAAGAGCGATATTGTATGAGCTCTTCTCTATATAGTGAACAGGTATTGTTTGTACCTGTATACATCTACTCTAGGGTAGGTAAAGATAAGAGATAAGAATGATAAGCGTCCTATCTATAGCCAATAGCAATAATGGCAGTTATCTATGATGTCATATGATGAGTAATATGTGATAGTGTAATCGGACCTAGTGTCCGAAAGTCTGGACCACTGATGTAATCAGGTCTAAAATCTGGGTTATGTAAAAGAGAAAAACTGAAAGTGAATACCCAGATTTCAACAGCCGAATCCCAGATATCCACTATTGGGGAGTATCGACTTGTCATTCACTAGATCGGCCAGCACATGCTTGAGTTTGAGATGGAATGGGGTGAGGATCGACGACATATTGGCATATAAGTTAGGGTGACACGGTAACCCAACATGACTGGCAAGACCTCATGCTCAATGTCACTGTAGAATGCGACAAAGCAAGCAGAGGGCTCTGTGGCAGTTGCAAACTCACTGGCAATATCAAGGGTTCACTCTTTTTCACCCTGACGAAGGACAAATTAACCACCCTCGTGGGCAGTAGGGAGGATGACAACCAGGGACTCAAACATAAACATGTTCTGGCCCTGCAGCGTGTCCTTGTGCACCTTGAAAAGTCACCCTTTCCTATAGAATAGTGAGTGTGCCTTGAGAGCAACGTAAGGAGTCAGTAATGGGAGCACTGTTCCGGGGAATATGTGTACCACATGCATTCCATCAGCAAAATAAATAAAATCCTACTAGGCCTTGCAAGGTTCCCACAACCTTGCCACCCCATGCACCATCTTGCAAGGCCTTGCTGGTCCATGCAAGCTCAACTTGTATTGCATTCCCAACTCTCATCAGCAAATCATGATTTTGCTGTGCAGTGCTGTGAGGCACTGCATAGCAAGTTACAGTGGTCACAGTGTCACAAAAAGGTCCCCCCCTGTGCAGCCACACCACAGAGCACACAGATTTGGTAAAGCTGTGCTGGTCCGTACAGATCCTAACACACTGTACTGTCTGAAGTGCCTGTACAGTGCCTACAGTAGTATAGATTTTTTTTTTTTTCTTTTCCAGCCAATCCACACACTAGTAGAATAAAAAATGTGTATTTGGTAGCTATAGAATACAGAATATATTGTATTAGCTATGAGTTGGCATAAGAGCCATGGTAGCTGTGCCACTGTGTCGTCGACTTGTCGTTGGGTCAGTGTGGTGATGGTGGCCGGCCACTGTGGTCATCGTCATCATTGTTGGTTTGGTGGTGGTCATGCCACTATGTCATTGTTATTGCGTCGTCGTTGGGGTCAATGGAGTGGGAGTGGTCATGCCACCAAGTCGTGGTTGTCACCGTCGTTTGGGTGGTGGTGGCACCACCATGTCAACGTCCTCGTTGCATTGTTGCTGTTGGGGGGGGGGCCGTGCCACCAAGTCGCGGTTGTTGACGTCATTGGGGTGGTGGTGGCACCACTGCGTCCACATCGCCGCCACGTTATCGCAGTTAAGGATGGGGCCACCAAGTCGTCGTTGTCGTCAGGGTGGTGGTGGCTGTGCCACTGTGTCGATGCCGACACCGCAATGCCACCACTAGGGTGGGGGTGGCAAATCGTCATCATTGTTGTCATTGGGGTGGGGGTGGCTGTGCCACCAAATCGTCGTCATTGCATTGTCACCAATGGGGTGGGGGTGGCCGTGCCACCGTGTCGACGTCACCGCGATGCTGCCACTGGGGTGGGGGTGGCAAATCGTTGTTGTCGAGGTGAGGGTGGCCATGCCACTGAGTCATGGTCATCGATGTCATTGGGGTGGTGGTGGCGCCACCGTGTTGCAATGTTGCCATTGTGGTGGGGGTGGCCATGTGACCAAATTGTCGTTGTCATTGGGGTGGTGGTGGCACCATCATGTCATCGTCATTGCATCATCACCAATGTGGTGGGGGTGGCCGTGCCACTGTGTTGTCATTGTCGTTGCGTCATCACTGATGGGGTAGTGGTGGCCGTGCCACCAAGTCAACGTCGTTGTTGTGGTGGTGGTGGTGGCAGTGCCACTGTGTTGTTGGTGGATTGGTGGTGGTTGCACCCCCACGTTGTTGTCATTGTCATTGTCACTGGCAAGGTGGTGGTAGTGTGACCATGTTGTTGTTGTTGCAATTGGCGTGGTGGCTGTGGCATTGTGTATGGTGGGCGTGCTGTTGTTGTGAGTCATTGCGTCATCACCATTGGGGTAGTGTGCCACTGCAGCATCGTCGTCATCAGTGTGATGATGGCTGTGCCAGTGGTGACAGATATGATTGGCACGGTGAGTTGACCGTGTCGCAGCCCAACCAGGTGTTGTGCATTTTGAGGGTGCAGAGGGAGGGAAGATGTAAGAGACTGGGAAGTGTGAGATCACTCCCCAAAGTAGGGTGTAGAGGGACAATGAAGTCGTTGGTGACAACATTGCATGGATCGATGCATATGGCTGAGTGCAGAGTGTTGCGGGACATTGAGAGATGGGTGAGGGTGGGAAATGAGGCAGTGAGCCTGAGGGCGACAATGAGATGCTCGGAGCTAATCGAAAGAGATAAGAGTGGTATGTGGAGCACATTGTGCCACTTACATGGGTGAGATGTCCTCAGTTCCCCAACAGCTTATCTCGAACACGTGGAGGTGGTTGAGGTGGGAGAATGTGGGGACAGCTTTTTCAGGATTGAGGGAAGATGCGAGTGGGAGTGTAGATGTGTGCATGCGTGGAGGAGGGCAAGGAGGGCATCGTGTATGGTAGAGGAGGTGGAGGAGAGTGCGCTGCATACTGCATTGTGTGGGATTCAAGATGGATGACGGCGATGTGAAGTTCAGTGGGGGGGATGTGCCAGGAGATTGTTGATCCAGGAGAGTGACTGGGTGGGGGAGGAGGCGCGTTGTTATTGTCATTGGTGTGATGATGGCTGTGCCAGCAGCGATGGACATGGGCGCAGTGAGACAATAAAGGTTGGCATTCAACAGTGTGACACAAAATAAACTTGGTGACATAATCCAGAACTTGCGCCGGAACTCGTGAAAATTCGACAAGTCCCATCAAGACACGTAACCTAGTAGTTCGATTAGCATTTACTATTTTACTATTAGAATCTATGTATTAATAAATGACTATAATAACTGTGCGACCTGCATCGTCAGGGTGAATGCTGTATGTATGCTGTAATTCTCTGCCTAAACAGAGTTTGGCTGGCACTTGCTGTGCAAGAACTCGAAAACTGTGAGTCATTGTTAAATCATGCTGTAATTGCCTGTGTTACTATATGACTGTGCCAAAATCAGGGATTTGCTGATGCTACTTCAAGTTACAAATACACGAGAGGCTCCAAGTCATCCCAATCCATGTTCTTGTCATCCTCCACACCAAGGTCATCTTCTCTGAGGTAATCCGGCTCCTCATCCTCCTCTACAACCTGATCTAATCTGGTATACCCGAATTCTTCCATTTCATCTAGGAGTCCATCATCCGCCAGTGAAGCAGATATCCCCAAATCAACTGCCACATCATCTGAGTTACTATTGTTGTCATCGTCACTGCTGCCATTGCTTTCATTGCCATTGCTGTTGCTTTTGTCACCATTGCCATCACTTCCCTCACCCTCATCCTCCTTGAGGTCTAACAAAGTCTGAGAGAGAGCAGCAGTGCTCAATACTATAGTACATTAGTTAGGTATGAAAAGCTAAGTAAAGGTAACTCACCTCAGCCAGTACCTAAGATGGGCGGAAACGACTGAGGTGCTTGTAAATGAGGAGCAAGTATATATATGCTATGGGTGGAGGTATACTCATATTATGTTACCTACAATATTGCTGTGATGAACCTGAATGAAGGTTTAAGTGAATAGATTGTAGTGCTTCTGGTGCTTCTGGTGCTTCTGCACTTTCTGAGGAAGTTTCAGAAGTGGTTTCGATGTTTTCAAGTTCGGAAGAGTGTGAGAATATTCTGGAAGTGGTTCCAGAGGTTTCAAGTTCAGAAGGCACAGGAAAGTTCTGGAAGTGGTTCCGGAATAGGGGTTCCGAGATCAAACATGGAACAGTTGGAACAGTTATTATTTGTCAAGGTCATTTCCTCCGCCATCACTGCGCTCCCTCAACTCAGTGCCTTCCTTGACCTCTTCCATCGTGTTTCCATTATCATCTTCACTACCCATCTCCATGTCACTGTTTGCTCTCGCATACCAGTCTCACTCGCATTCCAACTCAAATGGAACCTTATCCACATCAGTAAAAAGGAAATGTGCCTGTAGCACATGCCATAATTACATCACCAATGTCGTTGACTGTTGTCAACATTACCAATCACATTCCTACTTAGACTACAGTAGACTACAGTAGCCTCCCATACATATACAGCTCCAGAATCAATGCTGACTAAAATCGGTTATGACAGATCCAGGTACAAATGTCGGACAACAAGACTGACAAGCATAGACCTCTGGCACAAACGACTTTATTCAATCCCATGTACTCTGTATTGTTCAAACGTATGTAGATTAATATATCTGTTCAAAAAGAAAGTGTCAGCGGCATTCATGCTGTCCCCCCGAAGCCACTGAGCATTGAGGGGACCACTCGGAAACCTGGGAATTAAGTGACAGGGCTGGACAATATCAGTTATTGGCACAACTACTGCGTTCAGCATGTGGTTGCATGTTGAGCACCCAAAATAAAACATTTCAAGGTTGTTGTCAAGTGCACGAACAGGCTTGAATAAGTGCAAGTAGACGAGCAGGTGTGGGTAAACGCCAAGGTGAGGTGGTAACTGAAATATGACTCAGACTTCAGCTGCATGCAATCCTGTAATTCCATGTTATTATTTTTCAACTGGCTTAGATCATTGACTTACCGTGAAAACCCCCCCTCCCGTGTCCTTCTCCATCTGCCTTCACTAGAACGGTGTCATACCGTGCCAGCGTGGGAGGTTTGCAAGGGCCATTGGCATGTTCTGGATGAGAGTGCATTCTTGCGGTCTCATTTTCAGATGGTTTGAGTGGTTTGAGTGGAATCCGGATGTTGCTAAAACAGTCGAAGCAATCATGGAGTGTGGGTTGAAAGGCTGGATGCCCTTGAGAAGGAAGATTGGACAGGAAAGTCTGTAATGCATCCACAAATGCGACAGCACCATGGTGCTGAACCAGAGACTGTGCTGTCCACCTCGGGAAATGAGGACGCTGTGCAACGCGGTATGGTGATGGTGGCGATCCTTGGTTGGCGGGTGGGGTTGGATCATCAGTATCTGAGTCTGTTGTAGTAGAATCACTCGCTTACCTAATAACTATACAGTACCTAGTTTATCTCGGTCGCCGCTTGTACTACTGTACCTTGTCCGTTATCGCGAATAACACCTGCCGCTCCGTCCCGCGTCGCTCGCACCCCGTTCCCGGCACACGACTTTTCAACAGAGTTGTCACTGTGCTCATCGACCGACGGACCAGCAGTGTGCTCATCGACCGATGGACCAGCGGTGTGATCATTGTTACGCCAAGTCAGATATGAATTGAACCATATGATGGCTTCCTGCTGGTTCAACCATTTGGTCATCTGCATCGTGTAGTCCCTTCGATTGGTGGCTGCATAAGCCTTCTTGGCATAATCAATGTGTAGCCACTCCGAATTCTCCGTGTTGAACCCGTCAAGGCTACTGAACTGGCGAATTGACTCGATGTAGTGGACTAGCAAGTGAAGCTTGGGTAGATTGAAATGTTCGCGGCAGCCAAGATCGATGAAAACATCCTTGAAGGCATGGAATTCGTTGAGGGCGTCCTGTAAGGCATGGAGAGTATCGTTGCTGTGGGAATGATACTGAGCGAGATAGACAAAATTGATGAGCACACAACTGGCCTGAACAACTTCATGGTTCAGTGTGGTACCAACCAGCGTGGTCACAAAAACTCATTCCAGCTGTTTGTGATCACTGCCAGTCCATTGCTTCACTTTAGAAATGCTGCGTGTCCAATGTCGCAGCCCTGGATGGAATGGAGTCACTTGAAAGCGACTATCGAATGCCTTCTTTCCTGTGATGGCCAAACACCATTTCTTGAGGTGGTCCTTGATGATCCCTTGATGGAGCTGGTGTAATATGTCAGATGTGATGCTTGTGAAGATGTCACAATGTGGGAGATCTGCCCAGAAGGGCGAGAAAACTGGGCGCAGGCCCTTGGCGATGAACTTGGGAGGGTATTCTCCTGCTGCTTGTGCTTGGAGTATGCGAGCTGTTTGCACTTGATTGCGGGAAGGAAATTCGACAGTAGCACCACATTGGTTAGCAGGCACATGACACTTGGGACACTGGTTCTCGGTGCAACACACAACCAAACATTGCTCAGGATGATCCCCAACGAATGCAGCAAGCACAGGGTACACTCACCTGACTAGCCCATCAGCGCACACCATGTCGACACCCTCCTGGCCAGCAGCTACAAGGGACCGAACAAGCTGCTTCATGCAATAGTGAAAAAGGCAGTATTCAGCAACAGAGTTATTCTTGAACGTTTTGAGCTTTGAGACAGGTAGGTATCCTACCAAGATGGAAGCATGTTGCGCAGGCTGACGACGGATATGTTTCGAAACATTGCCGATTGTCAGGTACACGGGCCATGCCATTTTGTCCCCCTTGAATCGTGACAACTTGGTTTTATCAGAGGCAAGGATAATGGGTGACACAGTTGCCCCTGCTGGTAATCATGTCTGCATATCCATGTCAATTTGTGTCACTGATCCACAGTATTTCACAGGGACATACCTGGGTTTCCCACCACCACTCACCAGTCCACATCTCGTCATAGCGCCAGGTCTGTACATTTGGATCGGTATAAACTTTTTTGGGTGCATATGCCATTTCGTTCCTGAATGCCGCATTGCCGATTAACTCCCGCACACAGGCCACGGGATCTCGCAGCCACAACTCCAGCTCCTCACCACCATCTTCAAGTTCATCAGCCTGGTGATCTTCACCATCGTTGGCCTCTCCAGGACCCTCTGCATCACTGCATACGTATACTATCTCACAGTACCATTCTGGGCCTATGGGAAGCTGATCAATCAACTTCTTGAATGTGTGTGTGCTCCTGTAGCTTGGTCAAGCCCATTCATGCATCTGCATGCAGCAACCATAAGTAAGTGCATACATTGTACTATGGATCAGATGTTACTCACAATTGGCAACTTAAGGAGATCATCTGTAGCTCGCTGATTCACATTCTTCATGAGCCAATCTGCCAATTCCCACTCGCTGCGGTCTATAAAGGGGGTGTAAGCACCTTGCCCGGATGCCTCTTGTAAGTCTTTCATTGACTCAAATGCAGTTTTTGCTGATCCAAGGACATCAGCAGCACGTCCTTGATCATATATGTGCACATATCTCTGAACTGGTTCAGTATTCGGTTCCGTGCTAGGGCTCCTGTGCTCGGAATGGTCATCCACGCCATGCTTGTGACCCGGGAAGAAGTCAGGATACACATTGGTGTCTAGGGTGCCAGTGTCAGTGGGGGTCTCAACATCCAGACTGCTGTCTCCCTCGTTGTGACTTGAAGTGTCATGAGTGGCATGTCGAGCTGCAGTGTTCCGCAGCACTGAGCCTTGGCAATGAGGGGAATGACCAATATGCCGTCGCAGGCCAGTCTGTGTCAGAAACGCCTTCCCGCAGCAGCCACATCTATGTGGTGCAGACGCATTCATATGTGCGGGTGGCATAATAAAGAACCATCCATGAAAAAGAAACAAGCAAGATACCGTAAGCATACCATTGAGGCAATGCCCACTGACCCATCTAACTTCTCCATTCCAGGCCATCAATATTTTTTTTTTTGACTATTACCCTAGCCGATCTAGTATTTAGTATACAGGGTCTTTTTTTTTTTTGCCTTCCTGTTCCTTTGAGTTATCATGTCATCACAATTGCCTATGGGTGAAGTGCCTGCCACACATGTGCCCGGTACTGAAATAACTTGCGGTCGGGTGCGTTGGCCTAGTGAAAAGGTGCAGGCAATGTTAGGTGGGGTTGCCACCATTTGACCTACTCCAAGTCATCTACTCACACATCTGGCAGAGGAGCATGAGCATGCCAAACGTGCATCAAAGCAGCAGGCCCAAGAAAAAGCAAAGCAGCACAAGACACTGGCCTGCAAACGTGAGCAAGGCGGCAGAGATGGATCCATTCATGGCTGCAACTTTAAAGGCACCAACCCGAGGCTATACATCAAGCCCTGTCAATGTCGACCTGGACCCTGTGGTATGCATTATTGCTTTGATAGACAACTGTCTGACCGTCTCTTAGTTCACAACCAGATCAGTGGGGAGCATCCACACAGACGAGCTCGCCAATCCTGTCAGGCGTGCTGCCCTTCCTACAGTACTGCTGATGCCCCGCCAGGGCAGAGTACCACCGTCCAGTACACTCGACAGGCAAATTCCATATGAGAACTCATGGACCAGTACGTGAGTGCCCAGTCAGATGCCCGCCCAATGTGACGAGAACTCGTTGGCCAATACAAAGGTAGGTTCAAGGTATAAGCAAACTACGTTACTGATATGCAGCTAGTCTGCACACTCTATGTGCGCACCTGGTCAGATGCACACCCAGCCTGCGAGTTCAAACAGACTGAAGCGCAAGCATATGGAGAACTTGCCCACCAGCACAAAGGTGTGTCTCGGTTATCTATAAACTACGTTACTGACAAGTAGCAAGGCCCCAAACGTTATCTGTGAAACAACCCTAAAGACTCACGGTTAAGTGAAGCTTCAGTGCTAGGTCGCTTGCACAGAGAAAAAGACAAGTGGATGAGAAGTAGAGTTGCCTGTAGGGAAAACTCCAAGAGAACAAGACTGGTGTTCTCTGGTGCTGCATTGGGGTTTATATAGTAAGTACATGTGCGCACAGACCATGCTGTGCTACTGCTATATATAGTAAATACTGTGGACACTGGGTCACGTGATATACCTGTGTCCATAGCCCAGCATGCGTGATGCGCATGTATGTGGCAGCATGAGGCTGCGGTGCAGATCTAATGTGAATAGGAAGCATGGATGTGGGAGATTAGATATGCATGTGTGAATAGAAGCAATAGAGCGGAGATGAAAGGTATGCATGTGAATGCGTGAAAGGAATAGATAGGGGTTGAGAATGAAAGAAAATTGATAAGTCCGTATATGCTTGAGTAGCAGTCGTAACATTATTTACTCTCACCCGAAAATTATCTTGGACTATCTCCCTTGACTCCCCTTTCACCCTTATCACCGGTAGGATCAATCTGAGCTCTCTCACCAATATCAGAACCGTCCACCTCATCACCATTTTTATTCTCTCTACTACATCCCTCACCCGACACGACCTCGACCTCCACACCATCACATCCACTCGGTTATCTGCCATCTGATTTTTGGACCTTGTTCCTACAAATTCCTATTGGTTGGACATTGTCTGTTCGTCCTACCGCTACCCCATCTAGCCTTCCTGCGCTTGTTTCACCCACCCTTCCTGCTGCTTCCTCATCTACTCTTCCCACTGCTGCTCCATCCTCATCTATCCCCATGGCCAACCCAGTCATTTGCATGCCCCTCCGAGGGACTCCAAACACTCCCAAATTCAACAGGAAAGTCCCTGTGCAGCTTCCGCACTATCTAGAGAACATCGAGTTCCTTGGAGATGCTGCTGGACTTATTGAGGAAGAGGAAATTCAAGCTGCTATCCGATATGCGGATCTCAAGGAGGCCGAGGTTTGGGAAACCTTACCCAAGGCCACTGCTGCTCTGGCAAATTGGGCTAACTTCGTGACCACGGTTAAATACCTATACCTGGGTTGCGAAGGTACCAGTTGCTATTGTCATGCTGACCTTCAATATCTTGTTCAGGACTACCAGAAAAAGCCCATGTGAAGTCAAGAGGACTTGGGCGAGTACCAAAGGAGGTTCACTAAAGTTGCCTCTCATCTCATTTCTACTCGAAAGCTCTCCGAGACAGAGTGCGACTCACTGTTCTTTAGCGATTTTCCACTTGATGTAGGTGATCGGGTTCATCATTGATTGTCAATCATCAGGTCTGACCTCCATCCGGATGATCCATATCCGATGAAGGAGACTATTAAAGTGGCTAAGTTTCTTCTTACTGGATCTGCGCTCAGATCTGCTATTTTGGCAGCACCGGTAGCATCGGGTGCACCATCTGGGACACATTCCTTTCGTCCTCAAGGGGCACCCATAGCTCTGGTCACGTCGACTGCACCACTTTCCGCTCCTGCAATGAAGCAAGAAGTCAATACAACATCCCAACAGCTTATGCGAACTTCTCGCATGTGCACTTTTTGTGCCAGATTTGGTCATTTCATTGGGGACTGTTCCCACATCATAGAATATCTTGCTGCTGGGAAACTGGTACGCAGATCTGACAGACATTTATATTTGCCCGATGGGTCTCGGATACCTCGCTTACCTGGGTGCAATTGCCTCAGGGACAGCATAGATCATCTCACGCAAAGTCCGGGCCCTGCATCATCTTCTTCTGTGACTACCTTCACAAGGGATCCACCCCCTCATATGACTGCTGGGATATTATCCATGGTTTATCTGAGCACGGATGTGATTCTTGACATTGATCCCTCTGCCTTTTTCACTGAGACCGAAGAGAAAGGAGTTTACTCCTCGCTCGCTTATGCTGATCTGGACTTCCAGCCATACTTTGCTCAAGCTTGGGCATCATTTCAAGCTGACAAGGGATCAAAGAACAGCGTTCCCAAGGACACATGAGGAAAGAGAGTCCAATTTGATGGCATCAAGGTCCCACCTCGACGCAGCACACGTCCTAACCCTCGGACTGCGACTGTCTCTGAGGAATTGGAAATAATCTCTCCCAAGCTTTAGGAAGCTTCTAAATTCTCTAGCGATGTACCTGCACATTCTCTGACACCCCCTGTCAATATGCCCAAGTCCATCCAGAATAGTCCAGCTCTGAAAGAAGTAGCCCCTACAACAGCAAAGTCTGGACCTTCATCTGGACTTCCCCCTCCAACTCGTAACATCTCTTCTCACCCTCCCACTACTAATCCGGCCTTCGTGCCCATGCCCCAAGGGCAGTACAGATACTCCTTTCCTCTAGAGGACGACGCAGCTCCCAAAAGAGTCCTTGATAGGGTGCTTGGTACTAGCATTCCAGTCCCTGTCAAAGATCTCTTTGCTGTCGCTCCAGAGTTCAGGAGGCAAATCTGAGATCTCACTACAGTTAAGCGAGTTGTTAATGCTAACGAGGTACAGATCAACGAGCTTCACGGACGTGATCCGGGTGCTATTAACCATGCCTACAGAGATCAGGTACACCAAAGCGAAGATGGGACCATTGTCACTCATCACAGTGTACCTTTACGTTCCATCGACGCTAAGGTGAAAGGTACTGATCAAACAATTACCTGTGTCCTGGATTCGGGATCCGAGATCGTAGCCATGCCCAAGCGGGTGTGGGAAAGTCTCGGACTTCCTGTCCGATTGGACCATATCATGCACATGTCATCTGTGAACACAACTACTGATGCCACACTAGGGGTCTTGGAAAATTTGGCTTTGGACTTTGGGACAGGTGAAGTATGCCTCCAAGTCCAAGTCCTAGCCAAAGCCAACTTCAATCTTTTACTCGGACGTCCTTTTCATTGTCTCGTCAGTGCTACTACAAACAACTTCCCAGACAGTAGTCAGGACATCACTTTGCATGATCCTAATACTGGAAAAGAGTATAAGCTTCCAACTCGTCCATGGTGGGAAGGATGTCCGAGATGTTGCCGTGGTATCACTTGTCAAAACCACCAATCAGTGGTGGAGATGGGTTTTTAAGTATTGATGATCCTCCTAATGGATGGGGAGAAACCCAAACCTGAGCATCTGCATTTGAATACTGTTGTCCTTTTCTTCGTCCTTCTATCTCTGCATCTCTCTTCCGATCATTTTCCTTGAAGTCCAAGGCATTCGTGCCTTCGGTCTCATCTCTCGCACTATTCTCATCCGCTTATGCGCCACTAACAAAGTCTCCAAAGTCTCCTTTATATGATTTCCTTTCCTCTATGCATTCCGTTCTTCATCCTTCTATCACGCCTGCTCTTTCCGAGATTTACCATTCATATGCCCTTCAACATTCTATGGCTCATTCTCTGGCTTATAAACCAGTAGCCAAAAAAGTCCGATCCGTCGTCACTCCTGTGGAGGATGAGTATCGTGTTATCTGATGTCTTCCAGATGATCCACTCGCTGGACTTAAACCTCTCCCTACTCATTCTCCTGATTTTGTTCCCGGGGTTCGTTTTACTCAGGAATGCGCTGACGCTTTAAATCTCGATCCTGCCAACTGGCTTTGGCCTGAGGAACTTAAACTAGTCCATTGGATTGTCCATGAACATGAGCCAGCCTTCGCTTGGGTTCCTACCAAGCATGGACGTCTTGATGAACAGTACTTTCCTCCGGTCAAAATCCTGACAGTTCCCCATGAACCATGGGCACTTCGGAATATCCCTGTTCCTCCTTCTATGTGGAAGGAAGCGATCCAGATCATAAAGGATCACATCGCTTCCAGAGTGTATGAACCATCCATCGCAGCTTACCGATCCCACTGGTTCTGTATATTCAAAAAGGATGGCAAAACCCTTCATCTCGTCCATGACCTGCAGCCCTTAAATGCGGTCACTATTCGGGACTCCTCTGTCCCTCCTTTCATTGAACATTTCGCTGAATCCTTTGGCAGTTATGCTGTATATGCTATGAT
>JBBPJQ010000311.1:0-29623 GCA_038088795.1 Boletus rex-veris
GAAAATATGACCGACCTTTGTACCACCACGCGGAGACGGTCGTAAGAGTGATGGACGCAATAAAGTATCGCAAAGCTGCCGCTAAAAGTAAGAGATGACCACCTGCCCATAGATAGTGCTGTACGTGGAACGCACAAGGACACGTAGACAAAGTACATGTCAGTGGGTGGCATAGAAGAAGGATGGAAGAGTATCACCTGAGTCGTCGCCATGAGTGTTGCACGGAATGGATTAGTTCAAGATTGACAAGATTGAAATTTTGGTACGAGGGTCAGCTTAAACAGGTGACCGAACCTTTGCCTGCTGGTGACTTTAGGGCAGGTATACACGTATGATAGGGTGTTCTATCCTAATCGGGTCACCGACTCCATTGCTGTCCCGACGCCTTTGCTCTCTTCCGTTCCTTGCCTTTTCTATACTTTTCCTTCTCCACCCCTTTCTTCCCCAACGTCTCTATCCGCCGCCCCTTGCCTTGTCTCCTCGTCTGATCTCTTTCCACTACATCCACCTCCTCTCCACTCTCCGCACCCTCCCCAAGCGGCATATCCTCCCACTCCTCTTCTCCTCCTCTCCGTTCCGTCGTCGTTTCCTTCCCGCACTCTGTTTCCCGCTTCCTCCACCGATGTTTATGTTGATACGGGGTGGAACGGCAAAACCAAACGACTTGCCAACCTTGGCAAGGTCCAGCGCATTGATGTCGAATGTTTTCTTGAGCGAATAGGATGCATATGCCTGAAGATAAGACCGGAATCCATCTCTTGCAGATTGATGCAAAAAGTAGTTCTTTTGTAATAGCTTTTCCAACTGGATTTTATGTAGTGTCAACATGCAATTATCTCAGTGACGCTGTGACGACATACCTGAGTCTGCACATTGGCAATCCGTTCCGCCGGAAAGGTATACTCGTTGAGGGGAACTTTTGCTTCCTTCAAATACCGCAGGAAACCTAGCTCGCTCTCCAGTAGGAACAAGAGACTCTTCCCGACTTTCCCAGCTCGTGCGGTACGTCCCACGCGGTGTATGTAGTCCCTCGGATCGTCTGGGGGATCATACTGGATGATCCAATCTACACGAGGGATGTCTAGTCCACGAGCAGCGACATCGGTACAGAGCAGGATGCCAGATTCTGCGTTAATAAACTCGAAGAACGTGTTGGTACGTTTCTGTTGCTTTTGTTTGCCCTGTATCGCCAAACGGTCAACCAGAAGCTCACAACGCGCACCAAAAGAAACATACGTGTAGGTCGAGCACCGGTACATCGATGTAGTTCAGCAGTTCTCCATGATATTTCACGGAATTACAGCTAGAGAAAAAAACAATGACTTTCTTTTTCAAGTTCTTTTTGAGAAAGGTGAACAGAAGAAGGAAACGGCGATCAGATGGGCACGCAACGTAGCCCTGCGATAGTGTCGATACCGTGCTCGTCACTTCTTCCTTGTCCACGTCGATATGCAGAGGTCCAGGGCGTAGCGATATACGAGCAAGGTCCTGGACTTTTGTGGTCTGCGTCGCAGAGAAAAGCATAGATTGTCGATCATCTACCAAGGACGTTAACGGGGCCACAAACCGAGAATACATTGTACAATACCGTTCGGAAGGATCGCAATGATTTTCTTCATCTCCTCCTCGAAACCGATTTCCAAAATTCGATCTGCTTCGTCGATGACAAGTGCTTTTAGGTTGCGAAAGACGAATCCTTTCGTATTCTGCAGTTATGAGCACTCGTTGGGGAACCAGCTTTCGCAACGTTTGCTTACTTCGAGATGATCGAGTAGCCGGCCGGGCGTGGCTACGAGTAGATTGACGCCCTTCTCGAGCTTTTCGGCTTCCGCCCTCCGATTCGCACCTCCAATGACTATACCAAAGGTCTGTGAGTGGTAGGCCATCAAGTCTTTTGCAACGCCAAATATCTGCAACGCCAGCTCTCGTGTGGGGGAAACGATAATGATACCAGTTCCTATGAACAGAGCAAAGATTCGATCAATATAGAACAGCCGTGTTACTCGACGGCAGATACTCACCATTTCTTGGCTTGAATTTCATGCGATGTAGCAGTTCGACCGCAGGAATTAGGAAAGCGAGCGTCTTTCCTGAGCCAGTTCGTGCAGCACCAAGGACGTCTTTCCCGGCTAGCAGTGGTGGAATAGCCTTGGCCTGTACGGGTGTCATGGTCTTGAACCCAATGTCCACGAGAGCGTTATTCGTCTGTTCTGAAAGTTCAAGGGAGGAAAATGATTCCCGGTCGGCGACATTTTCCTGAGGAGCTGCGGGTGTAGAGAGCGTAGAAAGTGTTTCTTCCGCCATTAGGGTGTCGAAGAGTAGCAATGAGCATCTACACTCAGAGTCATGCACTTGTCGGCAACTTCCGCTTTCCTTTTGCCTTTCGATGATCCACTCGAGTGAGTACTACTTGGTTGTTCTTAGAGTTCCTATATCTCATCTCCCAGCTCGCAACGTAAAAGCGCTCTCATACGCCGTTTCAGCGTGTCTCTCTCTGGCACTCGGATTCTATCTAGGAGCCCACTTTGGCGGGAAGAACGTGCCTCCAGTCGTACCACTAGAAACCAAACCAGAACCAAAACCGGAATCAGAGGACGGCGATGATGAAGACGAAGAATGGGCTGACGGCGACCTTTCTTCCATAAAACCACGGATGATGGAGCCGTGCAAGCTTGTAACCGCCTGTCAGCGCTCGGGCGAGGATATCTTTTCTGATGAATGACTACATTCAGGTGTTGGTCGTGCGGACAGATTTGCAAATGACTCAAGGAAAGATCGCGGCGCAGTACGTGACTACTTATTACGCACCGACGTCGCTCTGAGTTGCTCAGGTGTGGGTATGTCACACGTCTCGGTTCAGAGGTAGTTGTGTTGGACCCATAACTTTCCAGTCACGCGACCTTGGCATGTTACAAGGCACTCATGAAAACTAACCCAAAGGTAACTTAACCAGTCCGAGTTGGTCTTTGACACGCTTAAAGATACGTTTAGCTTGTACAACACTGGGAGCGAACTGGGTACGTTTAGTCGGCCTGCCTGACATCCCTAGCAATAAATTCGAGCAGACAAGCAAAAATCGCCCTTAGAGGATCCTCCGAAGAAGAGTTGCTAGAGCTGGAGGCGATCGCAAAGAGCCTTAATCTATGTGCTCGGTCGATACTTGACGCGTAAGCTGTATTTCGTGGCGGTATGCATCCGTGTCGTTGACAGTGTGCCGTTCTAGTGGACGTACACAAATCGCAGCGGGATCGCGCACAGTGCTTGGAATTGGTCCCGGTAGGTTCCCCCCCTGTGACCCGAGACTCGTCACCAACGGATGGTTCTGCAGCACCGGTAGAGCTTGTAAACCAAGTTACGGGGCATCTCAAGCTGCTGTGATGCTAGGAAATACAATGTGCTTGTTGGATATACCGTTAAATACAACCCCTTCCAATAGGCAAGTGAATAGTCTATGTGCATGACGTGTGCAAAGTAGGTCTAGGATGTGAGGACTTTGTTCCCCTTTTGTCCGGCATCGCCATCTAATTGACCAGCCCCGAGCTGTTTCCACTGGATGCATTACCACCCTGCCCAGCATTATCTGTCGGATCGATGTCAGTCTGATTCAACGCGCGTGTTGGATACACACACCTGAATCCAGTTCGATGAGTGCGGGATGGCTATCCACGACCGATCCTCCGGGTGCCTCGCCACCAGCCCCTGAAAATCCGCTGCCTTCCGGAACTTTGCTAGTGGAATTGGTGGCCCCGATGTGGCCGAGCAATGCTTTTCCACTGGCCGCTCCAGAGAGAGCGCTGCCCCCGTTTCCTGCATTCTCTGCCTTGGGTGTCAGAGCTGACGAGCAACGGAATGATCCTCGGGTGCTTACCAGATGCTACCTTGAGTAATGATGTGCCCAAGAGTCCAGACACGGCGCAGCCTGTAAGTGGGCTTGTGCAACTGCTTGCTGCAGCAGATACGGAGCCCCCGGCTGCCTGACCGCCGACGCCCGAAGTTGCGGAGCCGATACCGTTGCGCGCGGATATCTCGTCGACGGGGAGGGAGCGCACGGCTGCAAGGAGTGCGAATGCGACGACGAGGGCGGGACAGGAAGGCATGGTGATGGGCGATAGTCAAAGGAGGGGTTTCGACACGGCGGGTTTATGAGGCTGGCGTTCTGGTCACGTGGACTGATTTCTTTGAGGTATTACATCATAGCTACTAGAGATGTGGCATTTATTTCCTTGGTTGACGAGGACGCTTGAGTTGGATGGCCACTACCGTCACCCTCGCCAGAACATACCAATATTTCTTTTACACACACCCAAACCGCACTCTCGCTCTCACATGCGGCACACTCAACGCCTTTGGCGACATCGTCGCTCAGTTCACTCAAAATGCCGTGCGTCAGAATTCTCACCGCTTGCTATTCTTATCGCTCACTTCTCATTGTCCACAGCTTGCCCAAGATCATCAACATCGGCCAGGATGGGACCCCGCCCGTACCCTCCGCTTTTTCTGCTTTGGTATCGGCATAAGTATGTACTATGCCTTGCTCGTTAGAAGTAAACCTTGAACCCGCTCCCTCCGAGGCCCCATACTGGGCAAGTGGAACCTTTTCCTCGAACGCAAGTTTCCTCTTCGCAGGCGGTGCACACACAGAGTCAGCTTCAAGGCTTTATCAAAAAGAGTTGCTGCAGATCAGCTCATCATGTGAGCATGTCGTGGTCCGCCTGGTTTTCATCACCATCTGATCATTTCACTTGTCCAGGGCACCGCTGGGCGTATGTCCCTAACCTCCTTTGCCTGTACCTGCTCCCAACCTCACCTATAGCTTGCCATATTTGTTGGCTCCATTGGCATCATGGAGGGCCGAACCAAGAATCAAATGAGGGACAAATACGCTGATATGTACACCACTGCTTTACTGACCAACTGGAAAATCTGGCCATTAGCACAGGTACACTCTTTCCACATCTCGTCGCATCGCATCTGACATTTGCCACAGTTGGTAAATTTCCGATTTATGCCTTTACCCTATAGAGTACCGTTTCAGTCTGCATGTGGTGTCTTCTGGACGCTTTACCTCTCCATTCTCAATGCCAAGTATGCTTTCTACTAGTTGATCGCCAAACATCATCTGAACCTCTTACCTCCCAGGGAAGGTGAAAAGCAAGATAGAGAAGCTGCAATGCGTTAAATACATATATCCAGACGCGTCCAGCTTGATCCTTTGCCTTTTCTTTTCAAAGATACCTCCAGTTTCCCGCCACTGTAGCTTAGGTTTTGGTTCTCTTCTTTCGAAGCACTCTCAGGATTGTTGTCGTTTACTTTTCAATGGGTTGGTAGCGGTTTCCAAGCAGAGCACTGATACACTAATTTTTATTGCAAAGGCACATACATTCCCATCACGTCTGCCCATACTTGGGTTTGAAGAAGGCTGGCGGAAGTTTTGACAACACATCCACCAAAGGTCTCTCCACAAGGACCACCTCTCCTGGGCCCACAAAATCCAACGCAAGAATTGGTCGATAGTGTGTAACTATCCGCAGATTCCGCGCCTCGTATGCGCTATTTTGAAGGTCTGGACGTAGAGCGAGATTTGGGACGCCCTGATGCTCTTGTGAGGGATGTCTTCCCTCGGATTTTCGACGTTTTCGCGGTTCTGCATTTTTAACCAGCCAGTCAAGCCTGAGTTTGCATAGCCAGGTAGTGCCCCAGAAAAAGGCTTCTTTTTGAACGAATGTGTTAGAGGGTGGCCGAGCACTTTTTTGCGAGAGGTCGGTCATCTCGAGGTCACCGTTCATCAGACCCGATGGGGGCAGAGTTGAGTCTGGCTCGAAAATGACGCCCAGCACGGGATCTGGCGTATCGAACAACTGTTTTGGGATGCGTGAGTTGAGATCGTGAGCCCATACGGGGACTTCACTACGCTCAACATCAAAGATGTGTATAGTGTTGTTCGGAAGGACGATCATAAGAATCTGTGGCTTTTCCGGGATGAACGTCAGCACGTTTGGTGGGTGAGGTAATGAAGGTAAAGTCCTATGGTACTGTAGACATAGGTTAGCGACACTATTTAGTAGCATGGACCCCACACGTGCCTGGACCGAGTCAAGATTGAACACAAATGTTCGACAGAGTTCATCCGAGGTCGCGAGCCATTGTCCATCGGGGCTTACAGCCATGCGTCGCACAGATGGTGGACTGTCCGATAGATGCAACTCGCTATCCTCGTCGTCTGCACTTTGCACCCGTCTTCTACCCGATCCACGAACCAGTCGACCACCGCTGAGAGGGATCAGTTTTCCGTGCTGGTCGAATCGTCTCAACACGGTGGGCTCCTCGGTGCTCAGGTCAATTATGAGAATGGTGGAGGTCGAAGCTGAGGCTAAGACCATTTTGCTCGAGTCGGGTGTGAAGACGAAATAGCTCCCGCCTGTCGAACGAAATCCTTTCGAACTGGAAGTGGGGAGGTCCGCCTCTAGTACAGCGGATAGTGAGCGAACCCGCTTTGGCTTCATCTCCCCCGTGGGCTGATGGGGCGTTTGAGCTTGAGCACTCTTCTCGAATTGCGTGAACGTAGACTCACTGTCTTGCGCAGCTCAAAAAGCTTTGTTTCGTATAAATCTGAGACAACGATCCATCGGCCGTCGTCTGATAGAGCGCTTGCTATGAGGTTTGTTTGTGCATTGAGCTCCATCTCAAGCACACTTTCCCAGCTCACCCTCAACTCGGGGTCTGTAGAATTATCCCTGCCATCGATGATCATCGCTGTACTCGGAATATCAAGCACACGCCAGATATTCAACCCAGTCTCGTGCATGCATGACACAAGTCTTGCGCCCCTGGCTATCGAAACAGCAGATACATATGGAATCCGCCGATAGTATGAGTCTTCGAACGTGGTCGCAACGCTCGTTGCGAGTGGATTAACGATCCGTGCTCCCACGGTAGATGTTGTCACGCTTGCAGGTAGACAAGGAGTCAGGACCACGGACATGTCGAGGCCGCCGGATACGAGAACAGGGGCGATAAACGGAGCACCGGGGGCGGGTTTTCGTCTGTAGACGGGTGGAAGTGGGCTATAACAAGGCCACGTAGCCAGCGAACGTACGTCGTGCGAGTGCATTCGTCGCGAGGCTGACATGACCCATCGGCTCGGGGCAGCGCTCAACGTTGACGATGAAGACCCTGGTGTAGATGAGACGTAGGTAAACTGGACGATTTTCTGGTCAACACCCGATGTGAAGACGGTTGTCCCATCTGGTCCAATCGTGAGGCAGAGCACATCTGCGCCGTGCGCAGTAAAACTGTGAGTTTGAGTGCATGTCACTGGATCCCAAAACTTGACGGTACCCAGTGAATCGCCGGATATAATCGTCCCATCGCTACCATTGTGTGAGTTGATACGAATTACAGGATAAACGGAAGGGCCCTCACGCAAGTACTCCAACTGTCCAGACAAGTGTCCTATCTCCTTTTATTTTGTCGGTCCCCATGCGGTCAGTTGGCCGCCCGGTACTAATGTCCCACTTCCGCAAGCTGCTATCCGAGCCCCCAGTTATGAGCCACGAATCACTCCACCCATAGTCTTCGTCATCGCTATCATCTCCGCTTTCCTCCCGGTCATTGCGTTGATTTGCAGAGCCGTTCGCTTTTGGCTTCAGTTGCCGGGGCAGCGGCGGGCCCCACGCAATGCTGAGGATACGACATTTGACATGATCGAAACGGCGGAAGTGCTGGAGTGTGTCAGCAGTGAGAGAGAGCAGTCGAACGCAACCATCTTCACATCCTAAGGCCAGTAACGTTGACGCGGCATTTGCTGCCATGCTCCATATAGAGCCCCCTTGAGAGCCGATTGTCCTCTGGAGTGGGTGAGTCGAGCTAGATAGCTATCCGATGAGAGCGGCACACCTTCACGGTACCTCTGGCCATGTCCCACTCCAAGAGTTCACTTCCACCTCCTGAACTAAAAAGGCGAAGATCTGAGGGGGATGGAACCATTTCAGAGGGAAATATATCTGGATATCTTATAGTTAATGCTAGGGAGTCAACTTTTGACGGGTGGGGTCCAGGAAAAGTCTACAAGCGATAGATCTGAGTATTGGATAGGGATATGGTAAGCAGACAGACCTTGCGATGGTGCCAAGCCTGAGAGGCTTGTGATTCTCCGAGTTCTCCGGACCACTCGAGCAAGTCTATGTTTCCATTCGCGTGACCGACGACGAGGGTGCCGAATGCTGGACCGCGATCACGCTGTTTGCCCGTTGCCTTGGCCGTGAGCGGGGGCAGCGGCAAGGGAGGAAATGCAAGGGCAGTTATCGGGGAAGGGGAGGCATCGACGAACCTGCATCGGTGGAGCGCAAGGGGGGGCGAATTGTCTGACATGGCTTTTATATGCCTGTGGACAACCCATCCACGGCTTTTTTGATGCTTGCCTTTTCTGGATATGTCATCCATGGTCACGTGAGCATCAGGTATTTCTTTGCAGGCTCCGCATCACCTCGAGCTCAGCCCAAATGTCCATGTTCGGTCGTACCCCTACTGCGTCTTCGGGAGGCGTCAACCATGAGCGAATCGAGATGGCTATCAATGAGTAAGCTCGTTGCACCAGTCCTCGTCGTGTATTAACTCTCTCCAGGATCGACATGGTCTCGGATGTCTTCAACCGCATTGTCGCGTAGGCTCAGTCAACATAACAAGCATTCGTTCCAACTCAACACTATGTACAGGTCGTGTCATAACAAATGCATCAGCCCACGGTATGCTGAAGGCGACCTCAACAAGGGGGAGAGTGTCTGCATAGACCGATGTGTTGCAAAGTTTTTCGAGGTCAACAAAAAAGTCGGCGAGAAAATGCAGAGCGCAGGCGCCAATGCCCAAGCAACTGGTGCCACCTCTTTTGGGCTGTGAGAATTCTCCTCACAGCGCACGTCTCTGGTGCGTTTGACGAATTCGCCTATAATATCACACTCACGTATGCCCGCCCAGTCTACAGTACTTGGGCCCATACCCGGAGTTAACACTAGACTATGCATACAATCATGAGGTATACTGCTCATCAGCACTACTTGGTGAAGCTAGGGAAGCACTCGGCAAGCGTTTTAGAGTGCTTGTTCTGCGCATGCTCCTCTAACCTGTAATGCACCATGTAAATTACATGAGAACTCACTTATCATCATAAAACTCACGCCGGAGTCCGTGTCGTTAACAACTGTAATGAAGGAATTATGAGTTACATCAGGTAGCAGACTGGTGTAATGGGGCGCACGAAGCTCTGTCTGCAAGTTGAGCATATGATGTTTTTAGCAGCTTCGTTGACCTTGGTGCGACTGGTCGGGCCCTTGTCTTGCTTGCCAGCATTTCGTTCGCGCTTTTGAGCTGCTTTGGCACCCTATCATCGATCAATCGCATGTGAGTATCCAGCGCTCAACAGCAGAATGAGCTCCTGATGGTACCCACGTTACCCATCGAAAAGGATGAAGACGAAAGTCAAGAAGCTCACTGATTCCACCAGCATACGCCACCCTTATATAATCTCGATAAGATAAGATAATCTTCCCCATTCAACAAGACTGAATAGCTCAACCATCAGTGGGGGGACCCAAGTTGTAAGCCAGACTAATCTCACGTCTGTGCGAGTGTTTCAAGAGTTGTCGATATTCATATGTCAGGTTTTTCACAGGCGAACACTCCACTGTTTCTTCTCACCCACGATGGACCCAAAGCTCCGAGCGATCATCGAACAAGTCAAAGTGGACATTCTAACCCCCACTCAGGAGGCAGATAACGAAGCACAGCTCAAAGAGGTGTCCAGGAGCTTCTTCAGTGAGTTGATCTAATATCTTTCTGCTGCCCTTCCCATCCATGATCAGGCGATACAATCACAGGTAGGGAAAAGTCTGGACGCTATGCAGGGGAATCCGTGCTCAGGCAACCACTTTATCAGTACCGACAAAGGCAATGTACGAGTACGCTGTACGAGCGTCCGTTGGAGACGCCGTCTTTCGTGAACCATGTACCTCTGCCTTCGAGGAACACATGGCGCAACTCACCGGGAAGGAAGCTGCGTTGTTTGTGTCCAGCGGGACGCTCAGTAACCAATTAGCGATACGAACGCACCTACTTCAGCCACCATTTTCAATTCTTACCGATGTCCGGAGTCATATCAATTCGTATGTTGTGATATCCTTCCATCTGTAAGTCGCGTTTACCACAAGAACATCTTGTAGATATGAAGCAGGAGGTGCTGCCATGCACTCTGGAGCCTATCCGATCCCCGTCACACCCTCGAACGGTCTGTTTCTATCCACTTTGAGCCTCGTTTTGTATTGACAATTTGAAGGTCACCACTTAACTTTGGAGGACATCAAGGCCAAGGCCGTGCTGGGGTCCGATATCCACTTGTGGGTACCATCTTCAGTCAGATGAACCTTAATGAATTATTGACTAGCGCACCAACCCGTCTCATCTGTCTCGAGAATACCCTGAATGGTATGATCTTCCCCCAAAATGACATCATCAATATTGCAAAGTTTGCTCGGGAGAATGATATTCTGATGCACCTCGATGGTGCCCGTCTCTGGCATGCAGCTGTTGAGACAAGGCTGCCATTGTCTGAGCTCTGTGCTCCTTTCGACTCTGCCAGCCTTTGCCTAAGCAAAGGCCTTGGTGCTCCAATCGGAACGTGCCTTGTCGGGTCAAAGGTGTTCATAAACAAAGCATGCTGGTTCCGCAAAGCTTTCGGAGGGGGTATGCGACAAACTGGAATTCTTGCGGCTTCCGCAGCTTACGCACTGAGCCATAATTTTCCACAATTGCCTCGCGTACATGCGTTGGCGAGACGCCTGCAACGTGGGCTGGAGGAACTGGGGGTTGGCATATTATGCCCAGCGGAGACGTGCATGGTAAATGGGCAATCTCTCGGCCATCGTCCTCGTTTACGGATCTCGTGCAGGTCTTCTTCGACCCTTCCACCATTGGTGTCGAATACGGGGAGGTCGAGAGACATGCTGCCGCTCTCCCGGAACCCATTACGCTAAAAGGCTCACGGCTTGTAGTACACATTCAAACAACGGTGCAAGCGATCGATGACTTTTTACGGCTTGTCAGTGAGTTGAGGGACGAGAAGGTGAAGGAAGGTTTTATACCGTCCACTGGCCAGACATTCGCGAACGGCATGACGATGAATGTCTACGGAAGTACTTAGAGTAAATTCAGTTCCCGCGAATGTGCAATCAATATAAATATCGGTCACGTGCTCCAAGCGATCAAATGCGAAACTGGCAGTGGTACAACTGGCAACAGCGTGTCGCCAGATCTACTCCAAGGACACATCAAGACATTCACGGTGGCCATGTCCAAGTCAGAAAGAGAGGAAATTATCGTGAGCCTTGTACGTTTCTCAAAGCCGACAGTATTTTGGCGCTGACCGCAATCCAGGCCGCGAGACTCTTCTCAGCCATGCTTGATGACCTTGTGATGGATGCTGCCCTTCAAGGCCATCGCGAAATAGCGCGGAGTAGAGTAGAGTGTCAAATATGTCGTACACGGTAAGCTTGCTTCGCTATTATATCTCAGCAATTCTTCACACCTTCCAGCTGTTGTGCAGGTAGTACCTCTCACGGGCTGCTCGTCCAACTTAGCTAACCGCCATACTTTGGACCCATTCCGTACAGTTCATGGAAGTAATGCACACGCGTTACCTCAGGCACAGTATGCAGGGAGTATCGAGGCATCGTCATCAGCGGTCAAGACTCTTCCGAATGCCGGAACGAGCACCCCAACGACTGTCAAGGACGGCAACGTACTTTTCGAGTGTACGGTGTGTAAACGTCAGGTCCGTTTACTATCACAGCCAGTCCTTGTCCCAAAATTCATTGTCGTTTCAAGATCGCTTCAAATAGATATGCACCTCATCTCAGTTCATGTATGGGTATAGGAACTGGCGTACGGCGCGGGACAGCCCGTGCCACAAATCTCAAAACAAAGTATGGTGCCAGTGAAATCGAACTGTGTTGGCGGACTGACCATTTTCAGGATTCCGATTGACTCTGGACGGTCTGCGTCGCCGTACCTTGGCTCGGAGAATGGTAACGTTTCGGACGACAACTCCAATGAGAAAGCAAAGGGTAAATCCAAGGGTAAAATTGCTGGTATCTGTCACTCTTTGAGAGCTAGATGTATCATCTCATTGTGTCACAGACGAAGCAGATTTCAACCTCAAGCGCAAAAGGGTGAGTCACCTGTCTGCTTTCCCCATGAGCTTACTGTTAACCTGTAAATGTAGCCTGGTTCACCACAGATATCTCCTGTCAAGAAACAGAAGAAACAGAAGACGACCGGTACGTTGTTGCACTGATATGTTACTTCGGATCCTAACATGACTCAGGGTCCCCTGTTTCTCGACTCAAAGCAGGGCTCGACGGCCATACGAATCAGGTTCGGTTCTCTATTCCTGGTCGCCTATACATTTCTCCATGTTGCAGTCTCTGCAGGTCCCCTCTTCACAGTCCAAGGTCCCCTCCAAGCTGCGATCCTCGTCGACTGCATCGTTTTTGGACAGAGAACGGTCTTCTACGCCTGGATCGCAATCTTCAGTTGATACCCCCATTGGCGCGTCCACCTCGCCTGCAATCTCGGCCAACAGCCCTGCTGGGACAGGTCCGCCGAAACGCGGACGCCCGAAAGGCAGCAAGACGGGAGTGGGCAGGGGTGCGGCGGCTGCATTGATGAAACGGCCAAGTCCGCCGCGGCCGCCACCGCCACCCGTCCGGATCGAGCCAGACTATCTGATTGGTGTGTGGGATGGACGACCATTCACGACTGATACTGACAATGACCGTTAGATGTCGAAGGAGAGGAAACGGGTTCTTCGACGGATACGGACGGATCATGACCATGTATTAGGATGCTACTAGGCGATTAGTACTTTGTGTAGTTAGGCGAGAGCGTCTCCCACGCCGTATATTGCTGCAGATTCTCGGTCAGATTTTGAGCACAGCCAATTTCGAGCTCGAACATTTGCAGTGTCACTCGTTACACACTCGCAGGACGACTCCAACCTTTTCTCCCTCACGCTCTTTATCCTTTCTCCATGGCTCACCCACTCACAATTATCGGTGACCGCTCCACAGACTACCTCACCCACAACTATCCGAACCCCCCACTCGCCGAAGACTTCAAGTCATACGACGACCTCATCGACCAATATGCTGAACCTTACTCGAGGATATCACGCCACCAAACCTTCAAAGTTCAACCACCACCCGTCGATGGCTCTGAATCCCGTGGACCATCATATTCTCTCGACCACAAACCCCCGTATCCAAGTGGCAAACCCTATGGTGAAGCAGAAGATCCCCCTGGGCCCTCTCAGAGCTACCCACCAAAGACCAAACGGGAACAGTTGGTTGATCACAGGAAATGGTGGCAGCGAGTGAGCGCACCGTCCCTCCTCTTCTCATAGCGCTTCTTATCCTCTCCAAGCTTCTCCCAGACTCTTGGGCATGCCGGCTCTTCGTAATAACTGTCCTTGTAGAGACGGCGATAGATCTCGCCATTGAGAGTAATCTTTTCGTTCGGCTGCAAGATTCTGGAAACAGCGCAAGTGCACTCAAAATGCCCGTGTACCTCAGCGTGTTCGCACTAGCACAGTATGCGTTTCCATCCACCCCTCGTCCATGTTTTGACATCCAGCACAGTATATTTCAGTTTGTCCTCGCTGTAGATGCAGTGTATGCTCGAAACACTTTGCAATTCATCTGTCTTGTGTAAGTTGGCTTGGGAAGTCCGCAGCATCGTTCTGATATCTTGTCATAGATTGTTCAATCTCCTTTTCCTCATCTATGCCATCATTCAAATCGGAGAAATTCAAGGTTCGACGACAACCACAGGAGGCATTATCCACATACCCGTTCACGTCCTTACGAATATCATCCCGGCGATCATTTCCACGGCGGAGATAGCTTACATTGCCCTAGGGTGGAAAATCTACAATGAGTTTGGATGGAAGGTGTACAAGTTTCTTGGCGCTGATCGTCGCATCAAGAAAATGTATGCCAGCTATCAAATTTTCCTCTGTCTCATCAAGTTCGACCTCTTCTTTTGGATCGGTTTCTCCGTACAGTTCCTCTGGCTAGTCCTCTCGAAGACCGACTGGGAATACTACGTTACTTGGGCCACCCTGCCTTTGTCCGTCGTTCTTCTGATCGAGGGTCACTTGGCAGCGCGCCACGAGAACAAGTGGATGATGGCAACATTCATGTTAGGGTGCATAGGAGCATTGGTGTACTTCACTTACAAAGCAAGCTGGCTATCTGGACTTGTCTCCGTTGCATGCTGACTCGTGAATAGACATACAAACTGCTCAAGTATCGCGACACGGACTACGCTCAAGTTTGGCATTCGCTCACTACATTCTGTGAGCTCGATCCAGTTTTTTATCAGACGGTCCACACTGAATGTATCCAAATAGCCGCGATTGCAATCTTTCTCCTGCTTGTAACTATCGTTTTTGCGGCGATTGTGATGCGGAATTTTGGCAGAGGTCTCAAAGACGCAAGTAAGAGGCGGGTTTCGTTTCCCTGTTTCAAGCAACTAACCATATATCTGCAAGTCGCGCGGAACAAGGCGCACGCCCGCGGAAATGGATCCAAACAAGTCGAAGGCGGGCGCATGAGCATGAATCCCAATCGGATGAGCATCGACTGAAGGCGTGCTTTGTCTTATAAATGGACTTGTACTATTCGGAATCACGCTGTTTGCCGTCTCAGTATGGTGGACGTTCTCTCCTAATTTTCGCATGTTTAAAATTGCGTCACTACGTCGTCTTGGATCATTTTTTTTTTTTGATTTATACCTATACGTATTATGTATATAGATGTGCACGCTTGGTATGTGGCTGGACTTCATATCCGGCGTGCACAGCTGAAGTTGTCCGATCGAATTCGGAAGTTTATGTGTGAGTTGCGGTTGTAGTACGTGGAAGTGAAGTAGAACGTCGAACAACTCTGCCTTGTCCATTCATCGTGCAACTGAATCTTGCATACCCTCGGAATGTCCCAACGGTGAGGACCCAACATCGCACAAGACAATTGTGATTGACTGGTTCAAAGCTTCCGTGCACCAAATTCGCTGCGTGATCGCTCCGCCCTGCTTGGCGGCGTGACACCTCCCGCCTCGGGGCGCTCATCTCCGTTCGAAATACCACATCACGCACCATCAGGACACCGCTATGTCGACGATCTAGAGGGCCAAAATGACGAGCACCTCGAGGGTTTGTCTGCCAAAGTCAAGCTACTGAAAAATGTACGTGGTTTCGTGCCGCTATGTCTCTGTCCGTGGTCGCATCTCTCATACGTTTGGCTACCAAAGATAACGATTGGTATTGGGAACGAGGTCCGGGAGTCAACTGTTCAGCTCAGTCAGATGGTGCGCTTCCTTAGTTCCGTCCTCGGTGTTTCGACTGAGTTACCGTTCGTTTCGCTGCTAGAATGATGCATTTGCGGAGACGTCAGGTATCCTCGCAGGGACCTTTCGCCGAATGAACAACATGGCTGAACGGCAAGGTTGTCGATGGTTGTGGTATATCATCTTTCTAATCTTCGTCTTTTGGTTCTTTATTATTGTATGGTGGATTCGACGATGAAGACACGAGCTCTGATGACCGTCTGACCTCTAAGTTGGCTCTTTTCAGACGAATACACTCGTCACAATTCAATACCGCTGCCATTATAACTTGAAAAATAATGCTTTGGATACTACAAATTAAATCTCAGCAATCTCCACACGGCGGGCAACGCTATGGCACGTCAAGGAACTTGGCGTGTCCGATCTCCCAAATCATCCGTCTCCGGAGGTAGGCCATATCTCGCTGCGAGAAATTAAACACTTCTCCTCGGGACAGTGCCTCCAAGAATTGGCACGTAAACACACCACAGTCGTAGCCATTCTCCTGTTGTGGGGTATCCTGTCACGGGAACAGATGAGCTAACATGTCTCACAGCACGCTAAGAAACCTAACATCTGGGCAATGGTTCACCCAACCCGTAAAATCAAATGGTTTCTTCTTCTTGTTCTGATGTTCGAGGTCAAGGTAGTGACGAAGACCCTGTCAATAGAATTGAGATGTAATGATCTGTGAGAGAAACAAGGCAACTAACCTTAAATACCTGATATCGGTCAAGGTTCATGCTATCATATGACTCTATTCGTTTCCGACGAAAATTGATGGCAGCACCGGTCCAATGAGAGTTGTTGTGGTTGATGGGAATAAGGATAACATCTTTTGAAAAAATGTCGAACTAAAAAGATGTTAGAAAACCACGCGGAAGCCTGGAGAGCAGTTGTACCTTTTTGGTCCATTTTGCGAGCCTTGCCCGTTCATAGCCCTCACCCTGTAATTTAGACCAGAAGAAGGTATTGAAGTAATGCACGTTTAACGGTTTGTTTCTTCCATTTGCTCCGGGGTTCTCTTTACAGGCCTCTGAGCGTTCTAGAATCATCGCACCATAAAAGTTGATAAGCTCATCATTAAGCCATTGGGATGGAAGTAGACGCGAGAGGTCCTTGTCGCAAACCTGTTCTCGCGCTATCTTTGAGATGACGCCATTCTTTGCCAGGAATATATCGACCTGTCTGTCCATTTCCGGTGGCAACGACTTAGGAAGAGAAGGGCGGAAACGCCTTTCTATTTCCTCATCCTTCTTGCGCGCCTCTTGACGAAGCCATTCATAGGTCGAGAAGGGCTTCGTCGGCGGACTAATATTGGGGTAAGAAAACAAAATCAATGTCATCATTTATGGAAACGCAGTAGCACTGCGACGAACCTTGCCAAAGTCCGCAGCAACTTCTTCTTTGCATTTTCCAAGAAGGGAAGGTCTGCATACTAGAAACTGTATAAGAATGACAACTATCGTGTGATCTTATGCGGCATACATCGGAGAACGAATGCCGGTGTGATAAGCTCGGTGTATCTTCCTTCAGGCGCAGGTCTGTCAGAGATGCTGAGGCTAGAACGAAGCGTGAACACGAGATTAGCGCCACATATAGTTTGTGGTACTTACGCGACAGGGTGTCACGGTCGTCTAGATGCTGCAGTCGAGCTTGGTAATCGATATAGGCTAGCGCAAACAGATGAACACCGAGCGCACAAAGGAAACGAGTACCTTACATTTGAAATCCTCGTAATTTGACTTGAATCCTGA
The DNA here is from genome assembly GCA_038088795.1 of Boletus rex-veris. Lineage (NCBI taxonomy): Eukaryota > Fungi > Basidiomycota > Agaricomycetes > Boletales > Boletaceae > Boletus > Boletus rex-veris. The sequence goes on from JBBPJQ010000311.1 coordinate 17,190, forward strand.
TCAAACCGATAGTAAGACAAATGTAATGGACTAAGGCTTGTGCAGTACCGCTTGCTCGCCTAAGGTCGAACAATTCCTTCATCACGGCTTCTCTGTCCTTCATTCTATCCTCTCTCACTTTGGCTTTGTGCTACGTTGCAAGAGAATGAACTGGTGAGCATGGGTGGCGTTGACACGCAAACATGAGAGCGCACACCTTTCTAGCATATATATGCTCTTTACTTTTCCTCTGACTCAACATGTTGTGTATCTCTTCCGCCCTCCGGCATTGCTGCATAGAATCGGCCAGAAGGGTATCCCTTGTCTGACGATGAGGCAAGGCAGCTGAATGAGAAACAGACGTGGACCCAGTCATGGATGCCGATTGTAGTGTGCTGCTAGAACCATGAGTAGGGTTGAGAAGAGTTTGCTTGGAATATTGATCGGACGGGAAAGAGGATGAAAGGGCGGCCTGTTCCATTTGAGCGTGGTGTTCGTGGGGGTAAAACTGGTTTGATATCGGAGGACGAGGAGGAGGAGGGCCAGAAGAGGGAGCTATGTGCACCTGGCTTGGGCGAGGACGGGGACGAGGACGGGGTGGGGGTGATCGTCGGAGTCGTGGCAAACGGTTGGGCAAGGTGGATGGGGGAGATGCACGCGATCCCCAAGCCTTTATCGTCTCTGAGGCGAGTTCGACCACCTCGCGTGCCAGCCGTGTCCAACGAGCTGTCAGCCCGGAATATGACCCACCAGGAGTGCTTTGTTCAACGCGCGGATGCTTCGGTTGCCTGGTCGGGAGAAGAGGATCGGAGGCCTCCCTTTTGCGAGCGTTGAGCATGGAGCGGTAAAGTCTTTGCTTGCGCGGCGAAAGTGACCCAGTTCAACTCAATGCTCAATGCCTGTCGCCAAGTGGCATTCCAGTTCGCTTTCCCACGATATATTGCCCTTCTCTGCTCTCTCAACGACAGATCCACATAGCCCGCTTGGCTCAGTTGGTTAGAGCGCAGGTCTCATATCGCACGTATGAGTAACTTTGGAGTTACGCAATCCTGAGGTCGCAAGTTCGAACCTTGCAGCGGGCATCTTTTTTATTAGCCTTTCAGATATTCCGTTACATCACTTCAGTGAGTGCTCTTCCGCGCGACCCCGGACAAAATGGAAATTCACCGAACGGGTATTGCCCAAAGGTCGGAAGGACTGTGGGGAATCGGTGGACTCCGAGAAACCTACGAGGAGACAGGCTACAGGTGTGAATTCTTCCCGTGCACAATGACGAGCGCCTTTACCCCATGTCAACATGTAGAAACGTTTGCGATGACGATGAGAAGCCTTGGGGAAGTGAAGGGGACAAAGATCAGTTGGTGGTACATACTTGACCAGAGCGATCAATGCTGATCAATGCATTCAAACCGCGCAAAGGAACTCAGACGGAGATGGAGGATTTTCAATCAGAATTCATCACGGCTGAAATTGCCATCGAATTGCCCACGTTTCAAGACTTTAGAGAGATAACTGGCAGTGCACTGAGACTGGTATACTCGAGTGGATTCAGTGGATTGAAGTAGTAGCCTGACTAAGTACATACGTACCATAGTGGCATAGTCACGTGAAAACATTGACCGCCTCTCTCCCATTGTCACCAACATCCAACATCCAGAGTGACTGTCCTTGTAGTCACCACCATTGTGATACAGGGACGTGTGTTTCCGGAGACTCAATTGACAACATCCCCGTGTTGTGATGGCCTCAAACCCATCCCTCCGCGATCTGTATAATCCTCCGTCGACCCAATGGTCATTCTTTCCGCCGCCTTCATCAAGTGTCCCGAAACAATCTGCCACCAACGCTTCATTCGCACCTTATCAATGGACCAACCGTCCTGCTCCAAACTCTATATTTGATCTTTCTCCCTCCTTGAGCGTTGGCGAGGCCTCGTCGCTCGACGTTTCCCTCCTCTTTCGCTCATTGGTAGCTTCGGCCTTGCTCCAGTACAGCAGTACTGCCATGGCAATGCCTTTGGAAGTTGGAAAATTACTTCTCCAGATTCAATGGGTTCCAAAGGATGCCCTCACTCAAGAACCTGAGGATGAGGCAGAAGAAGAAGCAGAAATTGTGAGTCAAGTGCTATTGTTCCGACATCCGATTAGTTGACGCGTCTCTACGATAGCTTAGCTTAGCGACAAACGAAGAGGATTCATATTTTGTCGAACCTGGTACTGTCCCGACTCATCGTCCAGCTCCAAAGCTTGTAGACGACAGGGGATATATGATCAGGACATCTGTCATGGAGGACGGAACGCGCCCAGAATACATCATTTCAGTTGGCAGCGCTAGTACCTCGTGGGGCATGATTAAACGGCTCATCAATTTCCATGGTGAAGGATGGTTGTCACTATGGAAAGGTAATGACCTCACAAAATCATGGGATGCTTGCTGATTCCGTTTCTTAGGTTTGCTCACGTCATGTATTCACGACGTCGCTTGCGCGAATCTACAGCCACTCGTCGACAGTGTCTTGCATTCGCTATTTCTCTCGTCGCAGAGTGGCTTCTACCGGCCGTCTCCGCTGCTCCCGGTAGCTTCACACGTCCTGACTGGCTTTCTGTTGTCACCCCTTGATCTCGTCCGCACGCGCCTGATCGCTCAGTCGTCGATGCCGCGGTACAAGACGTATAGAGGGCCTATCCACGCGCTCTCCGACATTTTGGCCAACGAGGGCGGTCTAAGGGGTATTTACTTGCACCCTCATCTCTTGATACCAACCGTACTTGAAACTGGACTCCGAACATTTATGCACATTGCATTGCCTGCCGTTATTGCACCACGGCTGTGGCTTGGTCCACACGTTGCAGCGGACACGCACCCCGTTGCGTGGGCGTTCGCGGAGGTTCTGGCGGGATGCGCGTGTTTGCTTGTAACATTACCGATTGAGACGGTTCGCCGAAGGTTACAAATTCAGACGCGCGGGACAGCGAAGCCACTGCGCGCCTGCGTGGAGACAAGACCCGTGCCATACAACGGCATTGTGGATACAATGTGGCACATCCTGACAGAAGAGAGATCGGATTTGCCAATAAAGCGTCCGCGGAGGAAAAGAACGGTTGAGAAGGAGAAGCGTCAGGAAGAAGAAGCAGAGGTGGGGAGCGGGGAGAGTTGGCTAAGGCGGACTGGTGTTGGACAGCTGTACAGGGGACTTGGGATGCGCCTTGCTGCGAGCGTCATTGTTTTCCTGCTCGCCGTTGTCGGTGGCGGCGAGGACGTCGACGGGGGATGGGCGGAGCTTTGATCCCCGGCCGAGTCATTAGCTCCATATGGAAAGAGCGCCGAATAGGGTCCTTCTCCGCTGCTACGTTTCGTAAACGTTTACAAACATTGCGATTCCGACAGCCTCGAGTTGTTGGTTAAGCGCATTGCCTGTCCTAATAAGTATTACTTTAGTTTGAGTCCTACCCTCCTTGTTCGTTTTCTTCCATTCCCTCATTGTCGTCCACCATGGCGACCAACACCCCCCAGGACGACACTGCGCACCTCGCGCCCAATCAACTTCATGACAAACTCGCCGGTGACGCCTCTAGAGGTGCTGCCGTCCACTCCTTCAGCCCAGAAGCATCTCCCGAAGCAAAGGCCGCAGCAGCCAGCGAGGGGCTTGAGAACCGCGCCGGTACAGACGTCGAACGAATAAACGCGGGAGGTGTGTTGTCATACATGCTCCTCTCGGGGGCTGACCAACGCGCCCTTTCAGAGGTCTCGGTAACCGCTGGAAACGGGTGTGATGTTCTACCCTCAATCAATGTTGAGGATGTAGACAAAGTAAGAGAGGATCAACTTGAGCATCCTGCTCCGCTTCCCCCCACGCCAGGTGGCTATCCGACTGGCCCTGCCCCCGTTATTCCCGACTGGTATAAAATTGGATGGCGTGCCGCTGCCAACATAGATGCCCCTCCCCTCGAAGAGGGGGAAGAAAAAGACAAGTCTATTCTTGGGCTTTTCTTGCGTGAACAATTCTACGGTGCCTGGTACCACAATGCTGCGCTCATATTCTTCGTACGTCTTACGCTGTTTCTCCCTCACTTCACCTCACGTGACCTTTCAGGCTGTAATCGCGTCTCACTTCCTGACGCGCTTCAATCTCGGATGGGGATGGTTGTTCATCCTCTTGGCGATCTGTAACACGTATTATGTCAACTCCATGTCGCGTGTACGCCGCCGCGCTCGTGATGATATCCAGCGCGAGCTGGTTAAAACCCGATTGGCCTCCGAGCATGAGAGCGCCGAATGGTTGAACCATTTTTTGAACCGTTTCTGGCTCATCTACGAACCCGTCCTTTCCGCTACAATGGTTGCCTCCGTTGATCAAGTTCTCAGTACAAACACACCCGCATTCCTGGATTCCTTGCGCCTTACCACTTTCACCCTTGGGACGAAAGCCCCACGGATCCAGAGAGTTAGGACCTTCCCAAATACGGAGGAGGATATCGTTCTTATGGACTGGGAAATCTCGTTCACTCCCAACGATGTGTCTGATCTGACTCCTCGCCAAGCAGCGCAGAAGGTTAATCCCAAAATAGTTTTGTCCGTGAGGATTGGAAAAGGTCTTGCAACTGCCGCGGTGCCCGTCTTGATTGAAGATATCAGTTTCAGCGGTCTCATGAGGGTCAGAATGAAGCTAGTGTCTAATTTCCCTCATATACAAATCGTGGATCTCAGCTTTTTGGGGCGACCTGTATTCGACTACAGCCTCAAGCCAGTCGGTGGCGAAACATTTGGTTTCGATATCGCCCATGTCGGTAGCTTCTGCCCATCTTCGCTTAAGTACTGATTACCGTCACAGATTCCTGGGCTCTCTGAATTCATACGTGAAATGGTTCATGCAACCATTGGACCCATGATGTACGACCCGAACGTTTTCACGCTCAATTTAGAGCAACTCTTGTCCGGTGCTCCCTTGGATGCGGCAATCGGTGCCATCCAACTAACCGTGCATGCCGCCCGGGGCCTCAAGTCTAGTAAAATCGGCGGAGGGTCACCAGATCCATTTGTCAGTATTAGCATCAACAACCGTCAGGAGTTTGCAAGGACCAAATACAGACACTCCACGTTGGTGGTCTGTCCTTGTCTCTTCGATTATCTTGCTGATTGTTGCGCAGGTATAATCCGACCTGGATAGAAACCAAGTTTATTCTTGTCAATTCTTTGCAAGAGCAGCTAGTGCTCACTGTGTTGGACTATAATGAGCGCAGGAAACCCACATCCCTTGGTGCCGCATTATTCGAAATGCACAGGCTCGTTGAAGATGCTGTCCTCGAGGGTGTCGAGCTGCCGATCTTAAAAGATGGAAAGGACCGTGGACAGATTCGGTTCGACGTCTCCTATTATCCTGTGCTCAAGCCCCAGATAGTCGACGGCCAGGGGCGATTACCAGAAACGAGTTTGTACGAAATTCTTGACCCGGATCAACCAACTCAATCCTCTTTTAGATGTCGGCATTGTTCGTTTGACCCTTCATCAAGCTAAGGAGCTTGACGCGTCGAAGTCGCTTTCTGCAGAGCTGAATCCTTTCGTGAAAGTCTACCTTGATTCCGATACTTCCCCTATCCACAAATCGCAAATCATCAAACACACGAACAATCCAGTCTGGGAATCTAGTACCGAATTTCTCTGCTCGGATAAGCATTCTTCAATGATTACCGTCAACATTGTGGATGAACGAGACTTCTTGAAGGATCCCGTGGTTGGGTATATGTCTGCGCGCCTCGAGGACTTGCTTAGAGCGGAAATTTCTGAGGGAAGAGACTGGTGGCCATTGTCCAAGACTGGCAAACTTAGGATGAGCGCACAATGGAAGCCGCTGGATATGGCAGGTGCTCTCAGTGGTGTTGCCCAATACGTCCCACCCATCGGTGTTGTGAGGCTCTGGCTCCAGAAAGCAACAGATGTCAAGTGGGTCGTTTATATTATCGCGAAGAAGTTAGCCTGACTGCTGTTTCAAGAAATGTGGAGGCTACCCTCGGTGGCAAGGTCAGTCCACCGTCATATCGCATAAGGTAGACAGCCTAACATTTTATTCCAGAGTGATCCCTATGTTCGAGTTCTGGTCAACAATGTCATTCAGGGTCGAACCGAGGTCATCAACAACAGTACGTGTCGGGCCCCTTTCAACAGCCGAGCGTTTAATCCGTATGTTGTAGATCTGAACCCTGTGTGGGATCAAATTATTTACATACCTGGTACGTCTCCATGGTACCACTTTTGATACCATAGTGACCAGAATGTGCAGTGCATTCCCTGAGAGAGGTTGGCGAATTCTTACTTTTTTAAGGCTCAACTTGATTTTTTCGCAGTCCCTTTTCATGGAAGTGATGGATTATCAGAACCTGACAAAGGTAAGGACAACTCTTCGCTCATACTCGTGGTAATAATCTCTCTTCAGGATCGTTCTCTTGGTTCTGTTGAGCTGCAGGTCAATGACCTCGTTCGGGAGTCATCAACCGATCCCCAATTCCGTCATGAATCTACTGGTAGGAAGGAAGCTACTCAGCCCATCCAACTTGATGGGGAAAACACACTCAAGGGTCACCTTCACTTTGTTGCTGAATTTATCCCTGCTTTGGCTCTCAAGCATGTCGGCTTTGATGCAGGAGAGAATGAGATTCAGAAGGCCGCGAACGCAATGAATGGCGTGGCGGGTGGCGATGTCGCCGCGGACACTAACGGATCTTCCTCGTCTTTGGTGTTAACACAGACCGCCACGGTCGACCGCCCCGTGACGGAGCTGGGCACACATGCACCGAAGCCATCACTTGACACCCACATTACTGATGTATCTCAGGAACAGGAAGGCCTGGAAAAAGACGACGATAAGCAACCTTCTGGGTTAGAGCTTGACAAGGAGCAACTTTTGAAACATCGTATGTCGACTCTACCTATGATTTTCGTGAGACTGACTATCCGTTTAGAGTCTGGTATAATCATCTTCAATATACTGTCAGGCAAACTCCAGAGGAAAGCTCGCTTGGAAGTTCTCCTGGATGATGGGTATTGGCCGGCTTTCAGTACGATCAAGGCTCGCAGTACCCACGCAATGTGGCAACATGTGGGAGAAGGTGTCATCAAAGAGCTCGACTTTGGTCGTGTCTGGTTACGGCTGAATGAAAGCGCGGATGGTGACAAAGACGATATCATTGCTGAATGGAAAGGCGATGCGAAGCTGTTCTTGCAAACAACGCTGGTATGCTGGATGTTGCAAGTATCATCTCGTTTTAACCTAGTTTATGCGCAGGACCGCCGTGAATCATTTTTCTTGACTGACGTGCAAGACGAGAGTATAATTTCTACTGTCGAGATCGAAGCGCGATATGTCCCCATCCCTCTCGAGTTGGAACCAAGGGAGAGCATCAACAGTGCGTCGCTTCATCCCACCGCTTGCATACGTCTTACGATGTATACAGATCAAGGTGTCCTGCGTGTTGACTTGATCGAAGGCAGAGATCTTATACCCGCTGATAAAGGAGGTAAGATGTTGCAAGCATGTTATCGCTCATTGATGACACGTTATACAAGGTAAATCCGACCCGTACGCAGTATTCACCTTCAATGGATGCAAAGTATTCAAGTCACAGACGAAAAAGAAGACTCTGCATCCCGACTGGTCAGAAAATTTCACTGTCAATGTTGTAAGTTCGCAAATCTTCTCAGTTCCGCATCGCCTAAATGTCTCTCAGCCTTCTCGGGTTGCTGCAGACTTCTCAGTGGAGGTATTTGACTGGAATCAACTTGAGCAATCAAAGAGCTTGGGAACTGGCCGGATCACTCTGGATGACCTGGAGCCTTTTGAATCTATGGAGCGCGTCGTTAACATCTCAACGGAGAAACATGGCGAAAAGGGACAGGTATACGTCCGGCTGACATTCGCACCCGAGATCATTGCCAAGGCGCGCAAGACAACATCCACATTCTCCGCCGCTGGTCGCGCAATGACCCAGCTCGGTGCATTGCCGATGGGGGCAGGCAAAGGTGTCATCCACGGCATTCATGGTGTTGGGGGTATTTTCAAAAAGGACTTCCTTCACCGTGACAGGTCGACTGAACCCCTTGTTCCACCTACCGAACCCCTCCCCGAACGTACTGAACAGACATCGAATTCAGCGCGCGAGTCTGCCGTCTTCCCATCGACAGAATCAGGTCATTCTGGGACAGGGGGCCCTCCCTCCGAGCCCGGATCATTGCGCGTGGTGGTGTTGAGTGCGAAGGACCTTCCTGGAGGTGAAATAAAACCCTATGCAACATTGCGTGTCGGCGACAGAGAGTTTAAGACTAAGCATGGTACTAAGACTGCAGCACCCGAGTGGTAGGTTGCAATTAGAGTTGGTCTATACATCGGATACTGAATGATGACAGGAACGAATCCTTCATCTTCGCTGCCAGTGCGCATACGCCGAAACTGCACGTTTGGGTTTACGATCACAAGACACTTGGAAAGGATAAGCTGATTGCGGAGGGAGAAGTTGATGTTCGTGCATATTCGAACTCTGTCGAACTCCTCGCATTCTAACATCACCACTTCAGATTTGGAGCCATATCATTCCCCGTCGCAACAACATGGCCAACGTGTCACTCGCCTTGCGTGAAACTGGGCAGCTTCATCTGCGCCTTGAGTTCGACGGAGATACTAATCCCAATCATCACGATGCTTCTACCACCGAACGTCATCTTGCGTCGCCATCCAGGTTTAGCATTAGGGGCCGTAGACCTGATGATGGTTGAATTTGTGGGCCTTGGGTTTCATGCTTTTGATGTTCTTCCCGTCGTTGGTGTGCTGATCCATTGAAGCTATGATTTCTTGTTCTATCTGCTTTGATATTTCACCGTGGACACGGATGCAATGCTGTCGTGTATGCTATTTTTCCTCATAATATAGCTCAACTCCGGGAAAAGCATATGATGAATAAATGCTCTCTTCCGGCTCGTCTTTGCAGTGCAATCTAAAACACATGAGTGAAACCATCTCTCGAAAAATGTCACGCACCCGACTATTCAAGTTGAACTTTATCTGCATCCTTTCACAAATCTCTGGGATGTTGTTTTGCGCTTGTGCTACAAGATAGAACTTGCCGCAGTCCGACAATAAATCCTACCCTCTACTGTTGGTGGGTTGATGCACAGGGAGAGCATGACATACCCCAACGTTGTCGAGAAACCGATTTGTTACTTCCATGCCATTTAGTCCACCTGCCCAAGAACCAGCGATACCAGCGCTACCTTGTGCGTGGACAGACTCCTCATGACCAGTAGGAACGTATGGGGGATTAAACAATATGATGTCGACACTGCGTCGCAGCCGCATTGACAGTGGTTTAGAGAGATCACATGTAATTGGGCTGAGAGGAACCTATACCCCACTTGAGTAAGAGTGGAGTATCACGAAGACTGGTGAATGGAAGAAGCTACCTTGTTCTGTTTTCCTGTAGCAAACGTACAAACTGAAGCGCATTGGTTGATGTCAGTGCAGAGGTAAACTGGTACGGTCATTGGCAATAGGCGTCACATGTAGTCGAGGACAACTGACGGGCGTTTGTTGGTCCCAAAATCGAGCCCAGGAACGCAGACACACAACCGGATCCGGAACTGGTCTGGTTGTTGAGAGAAGCCAGATTGCTTATCTGAACGTCATCTTACCCTATCTCGAGGCATATCAATGGTTTTTGGGTCCTGAGTTGGTCTGTATCCTTTTCAAGACCGTCTAGAAGGAGAAACGTGTCCTCTGTAGAGATGTTAGTCATCGACCAGCATCGAACGCAAGTAAAACTGGCCCGCTGGGTCGTATACATGGAGCTTGTCGTCGTTGGAGAGATGGGATAGATCTGGTGTTGGTAGCATCAGGAAGATAAGATCAGTATGTAGATCACGTGGCACGACGCGTCGCAAACGCGTGTCGAACTCTGACTCTGATAGAGACCAGATTGTGACCATGGCTGGCCGTGCAAAGGTTCCTGCACCTGCGATCCGCACTTCAACGCGCACAAAGACTCCACCTGTCCCATCGCCGAGCCCACCCCCTGCCATCAAAGCGATCAAGGCAAAGGCTTCAACTCGATCGATGGCCGCGGGTGTCTCGGGAACAAAGACAACGGTCTCAAAAAAGCCTCTGAAAAACAGAGCAAATTCACCTGATGCAAAGCCTGTCGCTCCCAAGAGAGCCGGAAAACCACCATTCACCAAGTCCGCAATAGCGGAACAAGAACCAATCATGGTACGTGCAAAGAATCCTACGTATAACAGTCTCAGAATCACCTTTGGAAAGGCTTATCTTCGCATACGGCCTCGTCTAGGTGACGACGAGCTGACCGCCATGCCTTACTTGGATCCATTGTCGGACACTGCAGTGAGGATGACCGATCTATCCAGCGACAGCCGTGGGGCCATTGGGGGGTACTATCGAGCGTCAACGACGCCACCTTCCACGGTTTACAAGTTCTCTCATGTCTTCCTTCCTTCCACTCAGCAAGACGACTTCTTCGCGAAAACGACACTTCCCCTTGTTCATAGCCTGTTGGACGGGCAGAACGGTCTTATCTTCGCGTATGGGGTCACAAACTCTGGAAAAACCCACACTATCCAAGGTAGCAATAAGCCTGGCTCCGGTGGAATTCTGCCAAGAACATTAGATATAATATTCAACAGTGTCGAAGGTCTGCAAAGTGACGGACGCGTGAGTACGTCCAAGTAGCTGGGCGTGAATCCGTTAACCAAAAAGCTACAGCATCGTCCTGTCCGACTCTATGGCGTAGGGGAGGCTGATCCGTCTGATTTTACCCCTCCTCCTGCTGACCTCAATGTTCCAAGTGAACCAGCCCTAGCGGAGGTTTTGGCTGAGCATATGGCATCTGCAGACGACTCTGACGTCCATGCCGATCCGACGGTAATCAAACTCGATCGCAACTACGAATATTCCGTCTGGATTTCTTATGTGGAAGTATACAACGAGAAAGTCTACGACCTTCTTGCTTCGGTCAACGATGACCAAGGCAATGACATAGGGAGGATACCACCTAATACGACAAACGTTCCAGGACAGGGTGCAAATCCGGTTATCGTGACTCGAAAGGCACTTGCAGTGAAACCTTGTCCTGCACATGATGCGTTGGATGATAGTGGAGTTGGAAATGCAGGGAGGTATATTTTGGGACTCAAACAGTTCCGCGTTTCCAGCGCTGCACAAGCAAAATCTCTCGTCAAACTTGGCCAATTACATAGGCGCGTGTTCGGAACACTTGCCAACAGTCAAAGCAGTCGAAGTCACAGCATAATCACCATAAAGATTCTCAGAAATCATCGTGGTGACCGAGATGTGGGCCACTGTCTCCTCTCGCATGGTTAGCTTCTTCTCAACTTGTGCTAGGACCCAAGCTCGGTGCAAATATCACGACTCACCCTTGTCGACCTGGCTGGGTCAGAACGGACGAAACACACTCAAACAACCGGTGACCGACTCAAGGAGGCAGGCAACATCAACAAGTCCCTCATGGTCCTGGGCCAATGCATGGAGGTAACCAGATATTACCTCGAACAGACTACAGTTTGAACATCCTCGTAGGTTATGAGGTCCAACCAACAGCGCTTGGCTCAAAGCCTTGCTAACCCGGGCCGGAGCGATACCAGGGATATAAAAAGGGTATTAGCTGTAGTACCCTTCCGGCACAGCAAGTTAACTGAGATCCTCATGGATTACTTCGCTGGTGATGGCAGAGTTGTATGTCGTTCGTTTCCGATTTGATCAATCACTAAAGTCTCCCGTCCCGCTTAGATTATGATCGTGAATGTCAACCCATATGACACTGGGTTTGACGAAAACTCGCATGTTATGAAATTTTCTGCTTTGGCAAGAGAGGTATCAACAGTAGTGAACAATGGCCCCGTACCGCGCGTTCATACCAGTCCTACCAAACCTAGTGCAACTACTAGACAAGAGCCTTCCGGATTGCCACGTGCCATTACACGCAAGGTGACGATATCGAGCTTCGGGGCAGGAAAGAAGCTCAGTGAGGCACATCTAGAGGTCTTTGAAGGTAAGTATGGTCATCGAGCTCTCAAGCGGCTGCATAATGTCCAATACAGAGGACGAAGAGGTAAACGATGATCAGGAGGGTGATAGCGATGACGAACCAATCAATCCGTTGGTGGATGCCTTGTTCGATGAAATCGAGGACCTACGTCTAAGGGTATGCATTGAATGGACATTACCCGGAGCTAATCCGTGACGGCCTTTTTTTTTAGCTTTATGAAGCAGAAATGCGGTGCGCTATAGTGGAGGCGGAAACTCGAGAGGAAGTCATGAAAGAGATGGAAGAGAGGATGCGTGCTGTCGAGAGGACCTACGCGGCAAGGCTCATGAGTGAGGTGCGCCGACACTGTATTCACTGTAGAAGTTCTGCTCATACAGTCAGACAGGTAGAACG